>JAUBNQ010000017.1:3007684-3021822 GCA_032353495.1 Ctenopoma kingsleyae | reverse complement strand
TCTGAAATGGTGATTGTTAAAATACAAAACTCCTCCCATCCTGGCTCATTACGTACGAAGCAAGGTGCAATAACAGCAGCAGCAGACCTGTATGATGGCGGAGACCTCAGCCGCTGGAGGAATGGACACTTCTCGAAGAGCCACCACTCTGTCGTCTGCAGCAGATACAGCGTGAGATTCTCGAGTGGTTTGACACTACAAATTACCACTTGCATGATTTGTGACATCAGATCTGAACCTTGTTGAGTTGGCGTGTTGTGATCCATTTACAACCATGTGATAGAATATAGCAGACACAACATAATTAGAATAGAAAATAAGAATGTGAGTGTGTAGGTGTTTCCAAACTGAGACTGGTCAGTTTCAGAACGGGAAGTGTAATACATGACGCAATCTGTCTGTAAATATAACCTTTAGTTTCTGTCCAAGTCTCTGACGAGCTCTGAAAACCACAAGGTGAGACAGAGAGGAAAAATATATTTGCTCTTAATATTTCACACCATCTGACTTCTATGGTCTATGAGTCACAGGTCTATCAGCTAGTTACAGTGATAACACTCAGCATTCAGCTGCAGCTGTTGCTTTTCTCTTTAGTGCCACCAGGTACATCTGACAACGTGCTGAAGTAAGCAGACGCCATACAGCAGCCTTTACAGCGTGTTAGAGTCACAGTCCCACCACATGAGCACATAACCTCTTTTTCGTCTTCAGTGGGTGAATGAGGCCCGTTGCCATGGTTACAAATGCACAAACCGAGACTAGATTCATGGCTGAAAAATAATTAATCACTGACCCTGGGAGCTGAAAAACAGAAAGATACGAACCATGTTTGTCAAGACGCCTCAGAGCGATCCAGGTCTTTGACACAAGTGGCTCGTTATCAAAGCTCAGGCCGGACATTTTAATCACTGTAACGACAGCAGCAGCAGCAGCAGCATCAGGAGCTCCAGTCCCTGCAAGCAGGATCTGCTGTAACCAGTCAGAGACTTTCAAAATAAGGCTGAAAACCCAGCTGCACACCCTCAAGTGCCCATAAAGGAGGGTCCAGTGCCACACAGTTAAAATGGAAATACAGTAATCTGTAGCTCGCTTAGAGTAAAAAATACTCTAATCATCAGGATATTCAGGAGGAAAACAGCTACTACTACATTTTCTACTGCTTTATAGGCTATTTGTGTTGATACCATTACTAGGCAAAAATAGATCTCACACCGTCAAGAGAGAATCACTTAAAAAGTTTCAGAACAAAACAATTTTCATAATTTTATTTCGAGAGAAAAAACTCTGACATCATGGAAAGAGAGTAATGTGTCAGTGCACGTCACAGCTCAAAGGAAATCCAGCTGAATAATAAAATGATTTTAATTCACATTCACAATCTACATCTCATATTATCATGTTGATCTTTATATTATGTGCTTGCTGTATTGTTTTGAAAATCCCCCCATCAATAAACAACATGAGACAAATCAAAACTCTGACTTTGTGCCATATTATACTCACACTTGCATTTTTCTACACAGACCTTCAGTCTGTTAATAAGCTCATAGCTGTCATGAACAGTTTTCCCATGTGAAAGCAGATATTCCACTATCTGGGAAAAATTAGAAAGGATTCTAATAATACTGGATTTGATCATGATCACGGGGACAAAAAACACACGAGCAGACTGAAGATGGATTTTTCCTTTTTTTGTTTGGTTTTGTTTTCTCTCTAACTTCCTCTGAAATGTGACGCAACATGTTCAGTGCAGCACAAGACTGTGAAACGGCAGCGTTATATTGCAACGGAAAAACTGACTGCATGTTCCCACCAGCAGCGTCCTGGCTCAATGACTTTACTTTGGAGGAAGATGTAGTTATTTTGTGAAGGTGAAACTGTCTCTGTTTGTGACGCAGTTTGTTGGATTCATTTGCAGGAAATAACAACCATGTACCGTTTCAGGATGTGTTTGATCCTGCTTTTTATTTCAGGAACAATTGCAGCTGCTCTCTCAGGTACAGTACAGCGGTCTTGGGCACAGCTGTAAAATGTTTTTTGTTGTGACTTGTGTAGCTCTTAAAGTCTGTTTCAAAATAAAACAGGTCTAAACCTTGACTGTACTAATGACTATGAAAACCTGATGAACTGCACCTTTAAAGCACAAAACTGCTCTGAATATAGTTTGACTCTTCAGAAAAGCAATGGAAATCGGTGAGTTGTCATATTTTTATTAGTATGTTTTTCACTTCAGAGCCAGTTTAGATCCTAGTTTCTACATTTTGCATTGTGTGGCATCATATTAACGTATATTAAATACAAATGTGAGATACACTCAGAGACTGAGTGAAGCGTATCATCTTGTACCCCACAGGGAGGAGCATCTCACTCTCCAGCAATGTGACACTGGACTGTGTTGTTGGTCTGCTCAGCTTATTTATGAAGATTATAATGCAACAGTTTGGAAAGGGAACCGACATGTGGAGTCCAAAAACATCAGCTTCTTAACCAGCAGTGAGTTTGAGTCCAACCCACAACCTGAAGAGTAGAGGCGCAGATGAACTGAATGCAGCTTCTCTGTGATTTTAGTTCTGGATCAATATATGAAATATGTGTGCTCAGTATAGTTTTGGTTCTGATCCTGGTTGAAGTGTTTTGAACCAGTTGCAGAATTCTATTACAGTAATCAGGTGAGCTGTTAGCATGATTCAGAGAAATGGATGTCAGGACACCAGACAGGCATGTGTTTGGGGTGGGAGGACACCATGTGTCAACATGCAAAACACCAGGGCTCAAGTCATGACATGACATTTGAACCTCGCATTGCCTTAATATGTTTGCCATGAAATAGACTGGTCCAAAACACAGAATAATAGCGAACGCAGGATAGAATTAAAGACACATTCCCCTTACTTTTCTTATCTCTGTTGCTCTGCAGTAAAACCTAAAGCGCCAACAATCATCTCAGTGGATGAATCCAACGGGAACTTTGGACTGAAGTGGACGACGAACGTGAACAGCGAAGCTCTTAGTGAACGGTTGACTGCTAATGTGACGTACTATAAAAAAGGCGACACAAAAAAGGTAGTGTGTGCCACGTAACACACACAGCTCATTGTTTAGATGAGTAACTGTGCTGAATCATCTTTTTTCACAGGTGTCTGAACCTGTTCAACCAACGACTCTTGATGGATTCAAATACTATGAAATACTTGGCGGAGACTTGGAGCCAAGCACCACATATGTGGTCAGTGTGAGAAGCTACACAAGCTTCAGTGGGAAGTACAGTGACAGTAGCGAGGAATGGGAATTCACAACAGGTAGGTGTCATGTTCAGGTTTCAAGCAGCATACACTAAGGGTTTCTCCCTGTACAGTGATGGAGTGAATGACCCCCATAAAAACACACCGAGGTGATGGTGCAGCAGAGCTAAATGGAAAACCTCAAGACGTCTCCATATAGTTGCGCTTCGTCCTTGCTGTCTCTCTCTTTCTACCTTTTCTGTTCCAGTTGCAGTTGACGGCCAAACCCTCTGCTGCTTGTTGTTGTTGTTCTTTATGCTGTTCTCTGCTGTTCTTTTCTTGCCACTCTCCCCAACCAGTCGAGGCAGATGGCCGCCCACCCCGAGCCTCACAAATAAACTAAATTGAAAAAAAGTGAACTGAATGTCTCAGAAGTCAATCTGTCTGTAAATTACGTGGTAAAATATATTTAAAAAATCTTATTTCACAGCTGCCTCCTCTCACGCTCTGCGCTTGGGACTCGTTGTCAGCCTCAGTGTTGCTGCAGTCATCATCACCGGTGCTGCGTGTGGCTGTTATGACAAGTAATTAATACATAATACGATTAATGTTTCATTTTTTTCCATGTTAGTAAAATACTATAAAGCTGTGTCAAAATGCAGTGCATGCTGTATATGTCCTGTGACAATGATCAATTTGTCGATCAGTGTTTTTATTCCATTTTAGAGTCAAAGCTAAATGGGTGGATGCAGTTGCCAAGTGTCCAAATCCAAAACTATTAGATGTGCATCCAGGGACACAAAAAGTAAGACACCAAAAGTGATGTTACACTGAAAACAAACAGCTTCAGTACAACATTAAACTTCATCAAATACTTACAGTAGATGTTTTTCCTTTTCCCTACAGCGTTCATATTCTTTACTTACAGTTTTCACTTAAATCATTCGTGCACTAGTTTTTAAGTATTTCTTTAAATGTTTCAGACCTTTTTATTGTCTTCCTCCTTCTAGTTTCAGATCCTAAAGCCGTTACCAACCACTTTCTCCTCTGTCTCTGTTGATCCTGCAGTTCCAAATAACAGTAAACCGTGGTTAGTACAGCAGCACGGCCGCATCATCAGCACAATATATTTATATGTCCTACGATGGTTTCATCATTTGCTTCAGCTTTTATGGATTAAACACACTTTTATTCATGTTGGGTTGATTTTAAATCACATTTTTGTTTCTGTGTATTCAGGTCAGAGGGGTCACCGGAGCAAGACAGTGAAATCAGTTCAGGTCCTTCTTCTCTCAGCTGTGTCGACGTAAAACCTGCAGACGTCAAGGCCGGAGTTCAGGACGCCCTGAGTAAAGCATTTGCCCAAATCATGCCAATGACATCAGTTAACACCAGTCAGCTTCCACATTCAGACGAAGACAGTGGTTTATTCTCTGCCAGCTTTGATTCCTGCGGTTTCAGCCCGGATCATTCAAACAATCCTGTGTCCGCTGACTTTGACAACATCACCTATTCCATTCGCATTCCCAGCTGCCCACATCTGATTATGGCAGGCGGCTGTGAGGCGCAGACACAGGCTAAAATGATTTGTGACTCACCATCTTTGTCCTCCATCACTGGCATTAACACGACTGTGTCATGTGATCCTGTGTCCAGCGCTCAGGGTGGTTATAAGAGCTTTGATGATGTCGTACAACACAGTTAACTAATTACTAATTATGTTTGTCAGTTGTAAGAACAATGTAACTGAATACATGCAGCGAAATCACTGGTGAAACAGTCACGAGGAGCTGGATGACATCACAGTTACCGAGCTGATTAACCGGCTCCTTCTCTGGAACTGAAACACATCCCAGCCAACCCCAGACAGCGTGCACACTGCACCCATCACTGCCAATACGTCTTAAGGGAGCTTAACTTTACTGTATAAGAATAACCATTGAGATGCCAGTGAAAAACTAAATGATGCTGTTTGTGGATTAAGATTAAAAATGTCCATCTTGAGGTTTGTGGACCAGGACCATTGTAACTTGAGAAACGAGTTGCTGCTGAGTTTAAAGTTGCTTTTTAACTCTTTGAGCATTAATAAAACGTTCCATTCGCCCCATGTCCCCACGGTAAGAGATGATCAGGCAGACGAAGCGGGACAACGGGCAGGTTAAGCTTGGAGACAGTTTATTGCTGACAGAGAGTCTAGGCAGGTTAAAACAGTCAGGGAGCACAAGAGCCTGAATACAGATGTAGATATACAGGCCTGTGATTTTTCTTTTTTAGCTGCTACTGTTACATCCGGTCAAGGACTTTCAAAATAATGGTGTAAAGCTGCAGACAATAGCCAACGTAACACTAAAGCATAAACTAATGGTGCTTGATACTGACAGTCATGCAGGCTGCAATCTATCTATGTACTCCAGGGACTCTCTTTGCATCAGGCTTTCTTGGCTTCTTATGAAATTCGATCTGAACACGGCAAGTGAAGTGAACAGCACCAGTAAACATTCTGAATTGACTATTTACTCTATTTAAATGCAGTTTGTTATTTCATAGAACTGTGTAATTTCTGGCACATAGATATGAGGAAGTATCACCAACCACACAGTTGCCACAGCTCCTGTCTGTATTACAAAATGCAAACTGCCCAGAAAAAGAGGATATTTACATCTAGTTGTGAAATTTTGTGTCAGTACACTTGATGATGATGATGTCTTTGTCATTTCTGAGGAAGTCCCATTGTTTTTCTAAGTACTGAAGTCACATCCTTGTTTCTGTATTCAGTCACTGACTCTTCTGGTAGATAAACTAAGTAAATAAATACATAAATAAATATAAATATAGATTCTGATTCTGTGTATATCAAAACACATTGTTCCTCTGGACGGCGGCAATATGCCTGGAAGCAGAGGACACCAGGTACCTCTCACCAAGGGATGGAAGCCTTAAGAGCTCAAGTAGAAGAGCTTGTTGAAGCAGTTCTGGGCAGAGAGAAGAGTTAGCTCATCACGGCAGAGATGCTAAAACACTGACGTCCTAAATGCCTACTTTTATGTTCCTTTCTAACTATCGAACACTCTCTCGGAAGGTTCTTAGCTCGGCCTTCCAGCGGCATATCAGCCATCAGTCTGCCACCCTGCCTTCGACCTGTCTCTGACTGCTGTGCTGAGCTTGAGGAGACATATCCAAACCGTTTGTGGCCACAGAAAGTTGTTGAAATGATAGTTTGTCATCAACGTCCAACATGAGAGGTCTCTGACGCGTAACACGTAGCCTAACTGTAACTCTGCTTCCACGTGATGGTCTTAGAGGTAAACGAAATGGTTGTGTTGTGTGTTATGACGAGTGAATGAACGAGAAAAACCTCTCTCTATACACACAAGCATATTTCCCATAACATGATATCATGACAGAGATATTTATTTTCTATTTATTAGTCACATATGTTCATAGTTCCTGAGTTTGATGCATTTCTGCTGTGAACAGCTGGTGAAGCCAAAAGATGGCAAAATATAATTTATCCTGTTTATGGTGAGAAAATATGAAATAATAATAAAAAAATATGTTTATGTGATTATTAATAAATGGTGAATAATAAACTACTGAGGCCTGTAAACATTATTTATTTATTTATTTTAGTTGCTTGTGCTACATCCGGTCAAGGACTTCAAAATAATTATTGTCCATGCGCTGTAAAGTTGCAGAAGAGAACGTAAACTAATAGATCTTGATGCTTCCAGACATGAAGGCTGTACAATCTATCTGGATTACTCTGGGGACGTTGACTGCATCAGGCTTCCCAGATATGAAGCCATGAAATATGATCTGAACATATGTATGTCATAATAAATGGGCAGCGCCAGTAAATATCCTCCACTTAGGAGCGTTTAGGAAGCGACTCACGCCACGCCTGTTTGGAGCTGTGGCACATTTAGGAAAAACATTGCCTTTGCTTCGTTTGCAGTAATTTCCTAAAAACGCGCTGTGGGCCGGACTGCGCATGCTGCCTTCAGCCCGGCGCGGTGCGTTACGGAGTGGGAGTGGGACGCGCTTCCCCTGAGTTGGTGGCGCAACAGTTCCAGTAACAGATTTCCACATCAGGAAGACGGAGTGAGACGCAGCAGACTATGTTCGCCCCCGAGTCGGCCGTAGCTGAGCTGGATTGTGGATTTCGAAGGGAAATAGTGGAATAACTCGTCCCAGTATGGAGTTTAACAGGTAACATAGACTTTTGGAACATGCCCGTGTTGTTGAAGTCCTCTCATGTGTTGCACTAAATGGAGAAATCAACTTGCGTGTTTCCTTTCAGACCACTTCTCGGCAGGGTGTCTTTTATTCTGCTGATTTTAGGAAACGTTGTGACAGCAGCGCCTGGTACGTGAAGCGCGCACGTACAGCGCAACCACTGTTTTAATAATTCACTCCTGACATTGTTCGTTCGTATAATAAGTCATTTTGTGTAATGTGTGTTTCGTACAGGCTCAGATCTCGACTGTACCAACGACTTTGAGGAACTGATGTTTTGCCAGTTTAACGCGGAAAACTGCTCTGAACACAATTTGACGCTCCAGAGCGAATACGGGTAAGTTGGTTTTATTTATTGTGTGTTTATATATATGTGTGTTATAATTCCACTATTATTATGCTATATAAATACATTTCTCAAGTTGCCCCTCTGGGACAAACTGAATTGAATTGAATAAACCCAGTGTACCATGGAGAGACAGAAATATGATCTAAATATAACAGATTCAGAGCATGTTGTGTGTTATGTTGTTTTCCACAGGGAGGCATATTGTGTTTTCCAGACGTGTGACACTGGACAGTGCTGTTGCTCTGCCAAAATGATGCTTATTTATGATGACCTTGTGACAGCAACAGTTGAGAAAGGAGGCCTGAGCATGGAGTCCAAAGTATTCAACATCACACAAAGCAGTGAGTTGACTTGTTTTAAATAAAAGATGACAGAAACGGGCTGATCCGGAGCTAGATTAAAGGTGAACGGGTGTAAATGTGTGGATGAAGCTTATGTTTCTGATCTCTGCTCCTCTGCAGTAAAACCTAAAGCTCCAACAATCGTCTCGGTGAAGGAGGCGAATGGGACTTTTGAGGTGAAGTGGGAGACAAACATGGAGGGTTATTTTAGTGACTGCTTAACTGCCAAAGTGACGTACTATAAAAAAGGAGACACGAAAAAGGTACCATAAAACTCTGAAAACACTAGTTGTCATGATGTAGACATAGACGTGTGTCCGCTGAACCCTCCTGTTTGTTTGTTGTTGTTTTTTATTACAGATGTCTGAATCTGTTGACCGCATTACTGTCGATGGATTCAGATACTATGGTGGTCAGTGCTTGGAGCCAAATACAGCTTACGTGGTCAGTGTGAGAAGCTACACCAGCTGGAGTGGGAAGTACAGTGACAGTAGCAAAGAATGGGAATTCACGACTGGTAACTTCCACAATGGTAAGTGTCGTCTTCACAGTATTTCTAAACTGTATTTAACTCATATATCACACGTTTTAATGCAGTGTCTTCAGAAAGAAAACACTCAGCACTTCGTATCATTTCAGATCCACTGCGGTGGCGTGAAATTGAAAATGAAAATTATTATTATTGTTGTTGTGATACTATTTATTGTATTTAAATGCAGTTTGTGATTTCGGACAACAGTGGGATTTACAGCACGTTCACTCTCCTGTTACTTAAACTGTGAGAGACTCAAGTATGAGGAAGTGTCACCAGACACCATAACCACAAAAGTATAATCACGTAGTTGCAACACACTGAGCAAACTGCATAGAAAAGAAGATGCCTTCTCATGACACATTTAGTTTACGTTATACGTTCCGACGCACGTTTGTCATCCTTCGTGTGAAGATTCCTGCCCACGCTCCTTCTCTAAAGCCAGTGAGCACGTGAGCAGATTGAGGCGAAGGTGACACAGGACTCACCTGTTTAACCATCTGCTGAGTCGTAAAACTAGAATGTGTAGCCGCCATTGGTGCGTGTTAGGCCCATTGTTGAGCTTCTGTAACGCAGCGCGGTCACACAAATCAAAATAAACACTGAGACTAACAGAGAATTGATGAAAACATCTTTACCAGCGCTGAATAGTAACAAAACTTCGGTACACATAACACAAGCCTGGTTCCACATTAAAGGCATTCTCCATCCTCCACTACAAAACTTAATAATTATTAACTGTCTTTATACGTGTGTCTTCACAGTTTGCTCCCAGATCTCCCTGTTCTGGGCCATCACCATCAGCCTCAGTGTGTTTGCTGTTATCATCACTGGTGCCATTTATGGCTGTTATGTAAAGTAAGTCATGCAGATAAATGATTATCTTTCCCTTGTTTCCCTGTTAGAGAATTACATGAAAGCGTTTTCCATTAAATGCTGTTTATCCGTTGGCGGCACCTGCAAGTTGCTCAGTGTCTTCTCTGATAATTTTCCGTAAAAGTAAATCAACTGTTTGCAGTTTCCTGGTTTTCAGCATGAGGTCTTCATGATTATTTCGAAGCTGATGAAACAGAAAGATTCACGATCTTTCAGGTTTTCATTTGACGCACCCAATAAACACAGAGTGATCGTGGAATAGTAAAGTGAAAGTGTTCTTTAATAACTGACTAATCCACCTTTGGCAGCACTAACTTCAAGCAGTTGCTTCCTGCAGCTATGAATTAGGCCAAAGTTCAAGGGCACTTTTGTTCCTCATAGAACTGCTTCAGCTCAGCTACTGTATTCTTAGGACAATGTCAGTGTTTAGGGCCATTGTCCTGCTGCATCACCAGCTTCGTCACCCTGACATTATACCAGGAACCTGCAAACAGTGCCATCACTTTTTCTGTGTCTCTACTTTGTCGCTATGTTCTGTACAGATACTGTAACCCCTATGTGTTGTGTTCATGTGTTATGTTCATCATTTAGTTGATGTTTCTTATGCATTTGGTTTTAGGTTCAAGACAAGGTGGTGGGACACAGTTGCTAGTCCCAAACTCCTTATACATCCAAACCACCAAGAGGTGAGACACATTTCAGTTCTACTTGGCATTATTTTATTTTCCTAAAATCATCCTATTTATCATCTGCATCTGTATTCGTCAGTGACGTCTCTATGTTGTTGTTTTTTAAATCATTGATCATGGGAGAGTCAGCCAGGCCTAGTGTAATTCAGTGTTACTAATATACTGGGAAAACTACTCACACCAGGGGCAGCGTGAAATCATTTGTTCGGTACAACCTAAAGAAAAATAATGCACATGCGAAACACCCTGCAGTGAAGAGACGACTTCCATCTCTAAACACCAATGAATGCCAAGACTTTAACACGAGTTGTTAGCCGAGTTGTTAAGTGTCAAAAAACATGTAAAACTACCGTGTTGTGGTTATGTGCTGCAGCTCACATGCAGGCCCGTCTGCATTCATGTTCTAATCAGTTTCTGTTATGCAAGTGAATGTCTGTCCTGTTTGTGAGATTTTGCATTCACAAGAATGGGACACATGTGAGGTCACAGTGATTTTATCGTTGACCACCAAAACTTAATCAGCGCATCCTTGAGTCAAAAATGGATACCTGTGCTACATTAGAAGAAATTCCTACAAGGTACTATGGGAAACATTAACTGCTCGTATTCATGCATAAAAGCAGATGAGGTAAAGATCAATGTGCATCAGAATGATGGAAGTAATGGTCCATAAATCGAAGCATCTGTGAAGCCTTGGTGGTAACATTATAGCGTGGGAAGCTGGTTATTCACGACGTTACTGCTGACAAAGTTAGCAGGATGAATTCTGAAGGGTTAAAGGTCATTTCTAAATCGACCTTTTCAGGTCTATTTTTAATCATTATTGTATTCTCCTGTTTTTTTTCAGTTCTTGAAGCCTGAGCCTCTCTTCATCTCCTCTGTCTCTGTTGAGCCGCCTGTTCCAGATGACGGCAAATCATGGTTCGTATGGCTGCACTACTGCGTCGGTGATACCACGCACATCTGTAGTGATTTCTGTGTTTTAGTGACGTGCTTTTCTCTCTTCAGGTTGAAGGGTTTGCTGACAGACAGCAGCAGTGAGAACACTCAGCAAAGCAGTGGATTCAGCACCGGCTCGTCTTGTCTCAGTTACGCTAACGCAGAGCCGGCTAACGTTATAGCCGGTGTCCAGGACGCCCTGTGTAAAGCCCTCCCTAATATCAGCCCAATATCTCCTCTAACTACCAGTCAGGTTTTAGACTCAAACAAAGACAGTGGTTTTTTCTCTGTCCTTTCCAATGCGTGTGGAGCTGTTGACATTGATTCTGGATCATCGGGATTTGACAATAAAAGTTATTCCATATTCATCCCCTGCTCCATGCAGCAGAATATGACAGACAGCTCTGAGGTGCAGCCACAAGCTAAAATGGTGTGCGACTCTGCGTACCATCCAAGTGAGGGCGACACTTCAGCCTGTGCTGAGCCACAGGCACCGGTTTGCCCGCTTTTTAATTTGCCACTTCAGGCTCCGCCTCTCGTGCCAACAGACATGTCATATCATCAGTGCAATGCGGATTCTGCAAATGCAGAAGATTCTGATTTGTCCTCCACCTCACGCGACCTTGTGTCCAGAGATGAGGCTGCGTGTGAGAGCTTTGATGAGTTGGTGAGAGGTGCAAAACACCTGCGTGGAATGAGTGAGGAGGCCGTCGTATGTGATGAAAATCCTTGTTATGGTCACGTGCCTGCAGGCTCTCACAGCTTTCTTCAGGTGGATGATGACTACCAGGCATTTCAAAATCTCCAGGCACAGCCTGATGCTTTATTTCCGCTTCCGATAAGTGGCGTGAACGAAGAACATTTGGACAAATGTCCACAGGAATCATTCGCCAAGATCCCTCTGGTGATTCCAGGTTTCATTAACAATGTCCACGGGGGCCAGGGTCTCCCTGAGCTGCAAAGACCTCTTATCTCCTTGATGTCTGCTCATATGCCAGTAATCACAGAGAGTGGCTATCAGAGTGTGTAGTGCTGAATTTTAATGCATTCATCTTGTGTGTGGCATTGTTGTGAAATTTGGGAAACAAGACATTAGGGACGATCAGTGATGGTCAAATGTTCTCGATTTCAGGTCCATTTAGTGACATTTTTTTACTTTCATATGGTTTTTATCAGCAGGTTGAGTTCATTTCCCATTTTCCTTGACAGTGCCTCCTAAACCTGTTAATGTAGCTTCAGTTGACTCCAGTTTTTGTTTAAAAGGCTGATGTAGATATTTTTTATAGATATTTTGCTGCTTTGCATCCCAGAAAATGCACATTTATACCTTAAGAACATTTTATTTGTGTACAGTTTTTAGCAGTATCACTGTTGATTTTGACGTGTGTACATGTAAAACTTTCTGTCAGAAAACAGAATACACTTGATAAATTTTTAATGTTTGCTTTCCACAAATGTGATACTCAACTAAGTCCTATTGTTTTTCAGTTAGATGTATGTAGCTTATGGGAAGTGCATTTGTTAAAAAGTATGTTTCTTTGGCTGCTCCTGTTTGGGGGCCGCCACAGCGGATCATCTGCCTCTGCATATTTGATTTGGCAAGAATTTTATACCGAATCCCCTTCCTGGAACAACACTCCTCATTTATCCCAGCTTGGGACCAGCACTACGGAGGGACCAAGATGTGAACGACCAACCCTGGAGTTCTTGGGCAGTTACGAGTCTGAAACGAGCTACACACAGTCAGCTGATGGCTTTCAGAGTGGTGAAATTATTTCCTCATTTGCGTTTCTCTGGAACTGCAGAGGCTCTTCCACAGAAGCACGTCACGTTGACACAGGAGGCGTTACGCGTCACAGCTACTGTGTGTCACCGGAATGGAATTTGATTCCGCTGTAAGAACCGTTGGAGAACCATTTGTTTGTTTCAGGATGTATCACAGGATACAGTGAGGTCCCTCAGGAGGTGGATTATTCTTTTGTCATTAATTGTGTTTAAGAGAGTAAAATGCTACAGACCTACAAACCCTTATGCAGCATTACATCAGAAAATAAGAAAGGTATTAATATAAAACAGAAAGCTGTTTAGACTTGAAATGTAGTGTTGTTTTGTCCATTGTGCGTAGTGTACAACGTGTACATGTATGTACTTTATTAAAGTTGATGGATGTGTATATGGAGGTTTGTGGTGACCTTTGTTGCAGTGAGTGCAGAGTAGATGCAAATTATTTAATTTTTATATGCACAGTCAGAGGTGGTAAGTAACTAAGCTCAATTACTCAGGTACAGTATTTAAGTACAGTTTTAGGTACTTTACTGGAGTATTTCCATTTTATGTTACTTTTACTCTACTACAATCATTTTAACATATTATTAGTTACTAGTTACTTTTTGCAGGTTAGATACTTATAGAAAAATCATTATATATTAATAAAACGCTGTTGTATCATTTATGCATTAACTTCCTGTCACTATATAACCTGGTTAAAATATAACCAGCTCCACCTTTACCTGCTGCTGTTTGTGTTCCACTGTCTGAAGGTAACAACACATTAGTCATAATTTTCAATTTATCAAACAAATATGGACTAAACTCCTACATTTATGTTTTCACCAGCATTTTTCTACATGGTTTCTTAGTGGAGTACTTTACTCGAGCATTGAGTTTGTGTACTTCATACACGTCTGTGTAGAGTAGGTGTATACACATAAATATTCAGTACTTTGAACTACTTCAGTGTCATCCGCTTTATGTATATTTAAATACAACTTGCAGGAGCTACTGCATAAAAACACATTGTCTGTTCAAACTGTATCAGGACAGGATGTAGTTTGCAGAAGAATATTTCGAAAGTGTGATCAGTGGCAAAAAATATGTAGTATAATTTACTATACTATATAATTAAACAATGCATTTTATACTGCATGTAAATAAATTGCAATATTGTTATTTGAC
>JAUBNQ010000017.1:2986539-3003950 GCA_032353495.1 Ctenopoma kingsleyae | reverse complement strand
CATTTAAGTTTGTTATCAGCTCACATGATAAGATAATTTGAGGTCCAGTAATCAAGCACAGAAAACTGTACAAACTGCACAGTGGGGGAAAAACAGGGTTAAAATCGCACAACCCAGAAACATCGAATGAAAACACATCAGCGTTTGTCCCTTTGCTTGCTCACTCCAGGACGGTACCGTCCAGGCAAAGACAAACCAGACCCAAAGACGTGGAAGGCAAATTTCCGCTGTGCCTTAAATTCTCTGCCCGACATCTGCGAGTTGCGGGAACACAGTAGGAAGAGAGGCACCAATGCCTACAGAGTCTACAGGATGCTGCCCAGCGCACAAACACACAGACGCAGAAGAGGTATTATATGCACGTGTCGTGTTTTTATTCCTTCAGGATGAGTATTTTAACACACTGACCTCTTGCGATGGTGCTGGTCTGCCCTTTCTTCTCTCAGGTCTGAGGCTGTTCAGCAGAACCAGAGAGAGACAGGCGAGTTTAGGTGATGATACATACGGCGCGCACACTTGGCATCCCACAACAGCAACAGCAACAACAGCAGCAGCAGCAGCAGCACCCATTTCAGACACACCACAGAAGGTGGAGGCCGCTGCAGAGGACACATTTAGCAGCACTCAAACACACGGTGAGAGGTTTGTTGTGGTTCTGGATGCTGATGATAGAAGGCGTTGCCGTGCTGGCCTCAAAAGGATGATAGTTTATTGTTGTTGTGCAGGAGTGTGGGGGGCCAAACCAGAGGACCAGGAGCAGAGTGAGGCTGTGTTCAAGGTATCAGAGCTTTAAATAACTAATTGACTGAACTAAATAGATTTTTTCATGACTGAACATTGTGGTTTATTGTGTTTTGTCTGCCACAGCTGATGGACCACTTGAGCAACACTGACCTCTGGAACCAGACAGGGGAGCAGAGAGGATGGAGACAGCACACGCTGTGGGACCACTGGCAGTGTACGACACTAGTTTGAGTGTATATTAATATTGTTATGGTCTTTTCAGTCTTTTTATTCCTACAGTGGATTGATTTATGATTCTTCAGATTATTCATTTGTGACGAACACGTGTTACACGTGTGAGCAGTGGGACATGGTTGTGTTTTCACAAATGAATGCAGTCATTCAAATGGAAGACTTTAAGTGCCCATACAAAAACAAGCAGCAATATCTTACGTCTATTACTTTTATTTCTCTGTTTAATATAGTTTTGTTTTGTTTTGTATTGTTCTGTTTGTTTAATTTACTTTAGTGAATGTCTAAAATGAATGTTGGTTTCACTTTTTCACTTTGTCTGGGCATTTTAAGGCTTCCATATAGTAAACAATATAAAAGTACATATTTTTTGGTTGGCCTAGCTGCAAAAGACCGTATGTGTGTGTGTGTGTGTGTGTGTAATCTATACTGAGAACTGTTTCTGTCTTTGCATACATGTTTCAAAGTTGTTTTCCGCACTGCAGGTGCTGGTGATGACAACCCGTATCCTCTGCACACCGACAACTGCAGTGACCTGTTTGCTCCAAGCTACGTCAAGGAACTCTGTGATTGGTCCACACATCAGCAAACACTGATGCCGCAGCTGTGAGCCAGCGACTCGGCAACTCGTCCTCCTGCTCTGTGTGTTTTCCACGCGTTTCATTAAAAGCAGTTTTCCCTTCAGAATTCCTCGCTAACCCTCAGCTGTTTTCATGCAGCTGTCTGTCTGCTGTCTATCGTCCGCTGAAAAAGAGAAACGAGAGCAGACAGAGAATATTGCTCTGTCAGTGACAGGCTCGGTGATCCTCTTTGCTCAGCGTGCTGACATGAAGATCCTGTTCCAAGCCAAGCTTTGCCTTTGTCATCATCACTTCGCTGGGTTCACTGTGGTTCAGTGACTCACTGAAATGACACCAAGCTCTCACCACAGCTCGCAGAGCAAACAGATCTCATTTCGCTGAAGTGCAGGATCAGTTATTGCAGTCATTTCTTTGGGTTTTGCTGGATTTAGCCCCTGTAGCTGAGTGCAGACGAAGGCAGGACCAGTGGCTTTAACAGTTTGTCCAGTTTACATATGAAGTTAAAACTCCCATACTTTTCCATTATGTGCTAAAAGTTGTGAACTGTACTTTTTGGTTTGTAGAGTTTATCCAGTGATTCCTTTACTTTTATTCTTCCATATTTCTAAGATTTTCTCATTTAGAAACTCATGAAAGTTTTGTTTTCACTTCCCGAGTCACTAAATTGTGAATTCGGTTTGTCTGTTACTGCACAGCTAGTTTATTATCGTGTTTGTTTTTTTTAATAATTCTACATGTGCAAAGTGTAAAAGCTGGTGAAGAACATTATTTTCTTTTGACGTGTTCATTTAATAACTACTGAGTGTATTTAAAAGCTTTTGTATTTTTATTTTCTTTTCGCACAGAATTATCTTCTTAAAGCATTATCGTAGCTGCCAGCACAGCTCAGAAACGTGGGCTGTTAGAGATACTTTCACCAACTGTTATTAGCCCAAAGCCATGAACTGAACTAAAAATTGCTGTGTGTATCACTTTTTTAAAAAAAAAGGCACAAAAATACTGAATGGATGTGGTAAACGAAAAGACGCTGAGCTGTAATGTGCCTTTATTGTTTACTCTTTTTTGTTTCGACTGTGTAAATCCTTGGTATTTATTCAGTTTAAAAAGCACAGAACAAGCATTGTTGTGTTTGTCTGTCAGTGTACGAAGCACTTCCTCGTTTGAGCACATCAAAATAAATTAAATAAATAAAGAAGTCAGACACACCCAGTAACTGGAAAAGGAAATACACTGATAATAATTAGTGCAAGAAAAAGTCATAGTTATTGATGT
Source organism: Ctenopoma kingsleyae (assembly GCA_032353495.1). NCBI lineage: Eukaryota > Metazoa > Chordata > Actinopteri > Anabantiformes > Anabantidae > Ctenopoma > Ctenopoma kingsleyae. The sequence goes on along the minus strand of JAUBNQ010000017.1, from coordinate 3,001,122 downwards.
GATCTCATTAAATCTAATCTTAGAGTGATTTAATAATGAATAATGACTCTGAATAATGTGAGTATATGAAGGTTTTTCGTTTCAAAGGGATGAAAGTGAGTGCAGTATAATTTTATATGAAAAAAAAACAGCTTTACTTTAGTCTTTACAGTTTGTTTTACGGCAGTTATTTGTACTTGTACTCGACTACATACCAAAAGTTTTGGGTCATTAGGAAATGCACGTGCAAAAATAACAAACAGTAATTATGGTTACTTTGAAGTATGCACAGCATTTAACTGGCACACCTTAATCTGTTCCACATTTTAGTTGCACCTGCTCATTTTTGTGTTTAATGATCAAGAAGCTGACATTTTGTATAGTTAAGTCCACATCGAGACTTGTCGACACAATACACTGAGTATTTAAGTAGGCAACACACCAAAAGTACAATGTCCAGGTATTTCAAGTACTTCCATTACTCTACTACACTTCAGAGGCACAGTAATATATATATTTTTTTGCCTTCTACATTTATTTGGCAGAGTAAGAACATCAGAACATATAAGTTGATAAAAATATAACTCACTGTTTAACATTGTTCAAACATAACTCACTGATTAAACCAGCAGTTTCCAACCGGCCCCCAGCTTGAGCCTGGTTCTGCTGGAGGTTTCTCCCGTTAAAGGCAGTTTTTCCTCTCTGCCAAGTTCTTGCTCATGGGAGAGATTTGTTGGGTTTTCTATAAAAGCCTTGAGCTTACTATGTAAAGGGCAGTGATATTATTTTTGTTGTAATTTGGTGCGACTAAACTGAACTGACCAAAAGAGGTCAAAATATCTAACATTTTATAATCGTCTCATACTCCCCTCAGATTTACCAGGTCGCCCTATGGTGGGATCGGATCCCTATGTTACATTCAAATGCATTGAACGCAGGATTCAAGGCATTTTTTATGTTTAATTCATTTACTGGTTCTTAATGTACTGGATCGTTTACTGCTTAAGTGAGGCTGCAGCGGGTATCGGTTATCTTCAACAGTGCTGTTTACTTTTGTGTTTGTTTGTGCTTTGGGTCTCTCATCTCATCCCGTAGATCTGAGTTTTTGGCTTGAAATGAAAATACAGAACACACAGTTGGTCAAACATCAACAAATAACATTTATTTTGCATTGTTTGTTCTGGAAAAATGCAGGAAAATAAGACAAGTGACTTTCCCTTGAAGTGGGAACACTGCTCCAATTCTACCCTCCTCTGCAATGTTGTACAGAAAAGTCACCGAAAACAAGACCCTGAATACATATAAACCATGGATCCATTACTTTTATGTTACTTACAGTATCAATCAGAAAATAGTTCCCGTGACAGGATCCTCAAGAGGAAACAAAATTTAAAGTCACATTCAACCAGTCCCCTAGCACAACCTGCTGGTTTTATAATATACTACAATCCCAGTTCTACAGCATTTTGCCCAGAGGTGAAAAAAAAACAAACTCGACTACAAATGTATTTTTTCACACAGGAATTACTACAGAAACATTTAAACAGCTACGTTTGATCTGTGACAATGTTAGAGCCTGATGAATCACATTTTTAAAAATGAGTGTTGGGAAATCAGCACTTTCAAACGTGTCTGTAACTTGTAGGATTCCTCTACCGAGTATTTCGTGTTGCCTGGTACCAACTTAAAAATGCCTTTTTTTTTTTATCATATATAGGTTGACAATAACACTCATTAACACCAATCTACACAGACCTTTGCTCAATTTAATATTAATACAACAACATTCTGTTTTTCATAGGATTCACAAGAAGGACAATCACATGCATTAAAACATCCAGGCCTGCTGGGGTGCTCAACACATCTGACCTTTCTGATTAATACTTTCAATGGAGCCTAGTTCAGAAATATATGACAAGTACGAGGGATGAGAAATGTAGAAGCCAGCGAATAAAATGGACAACATTAACTATAGCCTGATCGCGAACAATCCATAAGTAACAATCAGTGTAACCAGGTAACGGTAGCTGTGGGGGTTTTTTAAAGTCCCAAATAGAAGGAACGTGTCTGCTTGCTTTAGTGCGAACAGACAAACAGACAGTGGGTCAGAGCAGGGGTTTAATACTATAATACTACCGGTCGTGATAAATGTCTTTGACAAAAATAATCTTTACATCACATGGGGACCACTGAAGTGACATTCTCACAAACCGCAGTGCAAAAAATGGGTCAGATCGAGTTGAATGCCATTAATAGTATATGTCAGCTTTAAGAGAACTTTTAATTAAGTTTAAGTTTAACAAAATGAGAAACTACTAAGACCTCTGCCAAACAAAAGTCATGACCAGACACAGTATGTAAGACAAACTGTCCTGGCAAAGATACAGAGCAGGAAGAACAACTCACAAGTGAGAGACATACATGAGGTAAACTAACCTTATCAAACCTAAACCCATATTTGTGGATGCGTTTGCTGTGATAATTTAGCTACTTTCAAGTTTATTTCTTAATCTACAGTTGGTACACAAGAAGTAAAGGCATATAAAAATATGAGTCTTCTTGAAACCACTAAGCTCGGCACAATCTACGCTAGTGAAACAAATGATGAGCGTGACTTCAAAAAGGCAGATTATGAAGGTCATAGTTTATTAAAATTCTATATGATTCAATCTAAGCGAGTATAAAAAAAAACAACAACAATTGAAATCAATGCAAAAATCCTAAGCAGGTGTGAGTGTACAATGTATGGTCCAGTGTACTCTACGCATTTCAAGTTTATTACAAAACAGCTATCTTCAACCCTGAAAGCAACTCAGAGAATCATAAGTATTTCTCAGAATAAAACAATGAACATTTTGCCTTGCTACCTGCTACCTGTCCTCTGATAAACCTCTGAGAGCAAATAAGGAAACTGAATCTTCCAAATCTCCAGTGTGGCCCAGCCACCGTGAGGTCCGTTTGCGAATCAGAAAATAAATACAGGCATCCAAATGGCTGACAACGGAAAATATTTTTGAAAATATTTTCCTCATGCATACACACAAGCATACGTCTGACTGAGATTTATGAGCTTTCTAACCCCTCTTATCTACTCTGATCAGCTAACCTTTACAGTGCAACAGTATGGCAGCAAATGGATAGCAGTGCTTTCATTAAAAAAAAGAAAAAAAAAGAAATGGAAAATAAAAATATATACACAACATTATGGAAAAGCAGTAGTTTTCATCTTTTGGTCCTGTGCCCGTTACAGACACGACTGCTTTCTGAAAATGCTTCCTCATATCAACAACAGTAGTTTTCGTAAGACTGTGAAGGGCTGTGGAGGGGAGAAAAAAGTGGAACAAACGTTAGGGTCTTAAAAACGGTCTCTTCAGTCCAAAACCTGGAAATGTAATCATCACATCTGAGCATGACTCATTAAAACATCGGCAAACAACTCACTTTCTTAGTTGTTGATACATGTGTGACGCTGTGTGGCAGCAGCAGAGTGACGGGATCTGAAACTGGCAAGTCTCACTACGTAAGGTTCAACATTAGTGGTGAACCAGTCACCGGAGGCCAGGAGAAAGCCAAACAAAAAACAGATCTTCCCATGAAAAATGTACTATTTAAGAAATCACTCGTTTTAGTGGCGGCCACTGTCACAAAAAAAAAAGAGGATGCTGTTATCATTCCAAGAAAGCTAATCAAGAGCAAGGCAGACGTTCATTCCCTCAGGGGCTGAAGAATTCCCCTAATAAAACATGACTATATACGGTATAGTACAAATAGGAGCATTTCAGTGTGGCATTTCACCAGCCTCCTTTCAAAACCACACAAGAGGAGCTGGCTGTGGTGTGTAAGCGTGTTTTTGCATCATTTGTTATGATAAAGCATGGGTGGAGTCAGGTTGTCAACTGGAAAGTCTTCAAGTTTCAGTGTTTATTTTCCTCTTACAGACGCAGCGATGAAGCTAGAAGTCAAAGACTTGATTTCACAAAGGTTGATTTATATTTCTGGTTATGATTTATTATCCAGAAACTTGTGCGACCTGCACAACAGCATGGGAAACTGAGCAACTACATACTTTCCAAATGAAGTTATGAAATGACGCTGGTTGTTTAGCTGTGTTTACCAAAAACACTGCACCGCAGAGCAAGGTTAAGGTTATTTTTGTGTATGCAGACCCCAGTTTTACATTTCATCTCTAGCCAACTGATTTTTCTCTTATATCAGAGAATCTGCCTCTTGCTGGCCACAAACACATATTTGCATGTCTGAGCTGGACTTGTATGGCTGCAAGGTAGTGAAATCTCTGTGGCTGGATATCGTCTCCACAAAAGACACGAAACAACATTTCTCACCTTGTTACAACTGAGAACCTTCCGACCCGCCGTGAGCATAGCCCCCTTTAGATTTCATCTGGGCCTGAACGAGGTCCACCTGCAAACATCAAGGTGTAATTATTGATTAACTGACAACTCATAACTGCTACACTGTTGTCGGTCAATATTCAGAAGAAAAAAAAAAGAGGACCAAAACGTACCGATGCCAATCCTAGACCCATGTCGCCTGAGCCTACGTGTGTGGTGTGAACAAAGTTTGTTGGCTCCCCAATCATGGAGCGATCAATCCGCCGCCGCCGTTTCTGAAATCGAGCACCATAAACAAACCTTTTCAGACCACTCGTCTTATCACACTAAATATATTTAATGTGATATTACTAATCATTAAGTATGGAGAGGAGGAGGAGGAGGAGGAAGACCCTACTCATCCATATCCTGTTTACATTCTGGAACTTGGTCTCATAAACAGTGGACTTCAACATCAAGATTCATAATTTCTTCTAGCAGCATTTTACTGAATAAAAGTAATGGTCATGTCAGATGGTGGGATGTGGTCACATGGAGACCCAGCCACTTTCTTATTTAGTTCACACAACCACAATACCACATACCTAAAGACAATGTCTAATACATAATAAAGATTATTGTGTTTACCGTTTTATTAAAATGGAAAATTTAGGGGCCGCTCTGTCTATTAACACAAACACACACACTCCATTTAAAACCTGTCACATTCATTTCCACGTCAAACAAGAGAACTGCATTAAAAATGAAGCAACCCACTTTGTCTCCCAAGTTTGTCTTGTACTCACAGGCTGCGGCTGCTCTGCAATGCAGCAGCTGAAACAAACCCAGAACTCAGTCATTCTGAGGATGACGAAGAAGCCGCAGCAGTTTCCTCTGTCTGCTCAGACGTCTCTGCGCGTCCGTCTTCCTGTTCACTGTTAGCAGAGCCACAAACACACCCCGGAAACTGATGACAGACACACAACTCTGTTTTCCCTGGGGTAGACCGTTGGCACAAGAGCTGATCTCCCAACACAAGGCAGAACACTTAAAAAAAAAAGAAAAAATATATATATATATATAAAATTATTATTGAGACAGATTTTCTTAACTCACTCAAAACAGTCACAGTTCTCCAGTATGTCTAATTTAGGTGTTTTTCCCCCCATTACTGTACATACAGTTTTTCTAATAAAACTGATTTTATATTTCTGTATTATTTTCACATCATTTAAATGTGAAATTAGTCAATATTAAGGTCAGACTAATATTAGTCAGACAAAACAAACCGCCATCACGCACTGTATATGCACTTCTGATATTTTGACTTCCTCATAAAAAGAGAAAGAAATATGTTACACACAGCACATAAGGTGAATATTCATGTGTTCGCCAAAAGGTGAAATCCCAAAAAAGGGAAACTGGGTCAGTGCACTGTGTGTTTAAACACGGGATCTGAGCAGCCACCTACTATAAAGACATGTTATCTAAGTCATAGGTGCGTTTCACTTTTCATTATGTGGGTCACCTCATGTGGTAAACAACAGTTATTCGACTATAACGCTAGGCTCTTGTGATCAGTCTCCGTTTCCCTTTTCAGCATACTGTTATTAGTACTGCGGCATTAATAAGGTGGCCATTTTAATTAACATCTCCTGGGAGCTGAAATAACCTCAAGGCTTAATTCAGTAATAGAAAATTAAAAATCCTTATTACTGAAAATGCCTTTGCTGTTAGTACTTACAGTATATAATGCATGATATTTGCTATTATGTAGGAGTGAAACATTCCTTCATAATAGTAATAGGTAATGGTGATGACCAACAATGACCAGCATCTTCTCACTGAATCCAGAAATACAGACTGAGAACATGTTCATGTTTAACAGAAATACTGGTTCGTATCCTTCTGAAGCCTTTTTTTTTAAATAAATAAATTAAGTCAAGTTCAGCATTCAGAAACGTTAGTGAGTTCAAGCAGCTCATTGTTAAGTTACTGTTTACACACAGGATTATTGCCGAATTGTATATAGATTTCCAGTAAAATATACAATCAAAATAAAAAAAAAATAAAATGAGGAAGTATTATTATGGATTAACCACGTGTCAGTGCATAAAGTGGTTAAAATCAACTCCGCCTTTAAACAGCTGCTGTTTTTGTTTCACACCAAGTCTATATTGTAACACGGAATTTCCTATGCCACAGTTTTCACCTTTTAAAGTCTGTCAAACACATCTGGACTTTAAGTATGAACAGCATTAAGCTCAATAATGTCTAAAATACATTGCTCTCTTAGTGGAGTATTTGTACTTTAAGTACGTTTTAGAGAATGTGCTTAGTTAGTACTAAAACTTCACTAGTGGAGTACTTTATTAGACAAAGCACCATTACCTCAATACTGCGTTCGTGTACTTGTACCACCTGTGACTGTGTATAACATTACGCGGTAGCAGGCATTTTCAGCCATTATTTGCTGTCAGACAGGAATCGGTAGTAGGATCAAGTGATCTGCCAAATGCGAGCAGCTCGCTGACAGCGTAGATTTCCTATTTTGTGTCTCTCTGTTGGCTCTGTAGCCGACGGTACACACCGCTGTTGCCGTGTCCTGAATGCAGGTGAAGCATATGATCATCTGCGAGGCAGCAGAGGTGGCCAGCGTTGATCTTAACGACTGCTGAAACCCTTAAAGAGATTAGTTCCTGTGTCTCTGATGTCGGATTACACGAAGCTAATCGGTATTTACAAACAAATCAACCTTATGTAACGTTACCTTCGCGCCGCTGCGGCAAAACGCTCCATACAAACGCAACTGGCCTCAATTCAGTTCAGTTACTAATGGCACCCCAGCGTCTCTGACCTGATTTTACTTGACTAGCTCCAGCAGAGCGGGGTCGGTGCCTGCAGCAAACCGACGTTAGTTAGCATTGTCGGCTGCTAATACAGCTAGCTCGCAGGCTAACGTTCCAGAGCTCCACTGACAGCTAGCTTAGCTAACCAGGGTAACGGTGTCCGTTTCGAAAGTATGACTTAAATGTCAAACAAAAACGGAATGAAAACAAATGTTTGTTCAAGCAACTGCTTACCAACTACTCGGTAGACGTATTCCTATAAGATATAACCATTTAAAATGAAGAACTTACCAGATGTCGGCCGGATTCCCGGAGTAAAAACGAACGCTCGACCGAGAGCTAAAAAATGCAAAATAACCAGGAACTGGATTCGCTGATTACGTCACTGGACTTCCGCTATTGCACGTGACGACTTCCGCGTTGACCCACGTTTTCACGTTTCTTACACAAGTTATATTTGCGGATAAAATTGGATTTTAAACACCCAAGATGAGGCCGTTAACGGACGAAGAAACGAAAACGATGTTTGAGAAGCTTTCGAAATAGTAAGTGGTCGCGGAGGACATTCTGCCTGTCGGTTAAGGTTATAAATATAGCAGAAAGTGTAGCATGCTTGTTAGCATATGATAACCCATGCCTTTCTCTTGTCCCACAACAGCATCGGTGAAAACATAAAACTTCTAGTGGACCGACCTGACGGCACCTACTGTTTCAGGCTACACAATGACCGTGTGTACTACATGAGGTAATCAAGGATAGATTAGCATAAATGTTGTTATCTATTAAACGATTTTCAGCTTGCTTCCTATGGTTCCATTTTGAGGTTGACGTGTATATGAATGGTATTAAACTTACCCTGTCTACCTAATGTACCTAATATCACTCTGCATCTAGCTGGAAAAGTGTTAGATACTGTATATTCTGAAGGAGCAGGTCGGCAAACTCCATAAAATGAGCTACCACACAACTTTCTATGTGAAAAACTCCGCCAGGTGACGTCATTTGGAAGCACCCTTTGTTAATTACACTAACATGTAAAGGACAGCAATTCATTCATTCATGACACTCGATGACAAAGTTGATGTTCATCGAGTACAACACGGCTGTAAGTGGGTGTGGTTACAGACTATTTCCTACAAGGAACAAGGAGGTGTGTGTGATGAGAATTTTGTAGAGAAACAGGAAGAATCTCAGGGGACTGCTGCGACATGCAGTTAATGTGAAGGCTGAAGGAAGTTGGCTGGGGTTGGAGTAAAATTGGAGTCAACACACAAAAGGTTTAGCTGTCATCCGACTGCTTGCATGTTGTAGCGGTCATTTGCAAGTTTATGGTTTCTTCTCCAGTACAGATTTGTCTGATCGCTCAAACAATTTGATTCAATTCAAATATGATCTTAACTACTAACATGTTGTGCATGATGCAGCACAACTTTGCTCAAGTCCAGATAGTGTCCTAAATGCTATTTCTCCCCCAATGTACACTACCACTCAAAACGTTGGACACACATGGGATTTACCATGTTTTTCATGAAAATATACATGATATAGCTGTGTTACCATCATTGCAAAAGAGTTTTTTAATTATCAGTCATCCTTTTAAAGTAACAAAATTGCATTAGCAAATATAACGTTCTAATGGACGACAGTACTAAAGTTTGCTGATATTTGGTCTCTGTGGGTTTGTGTAAATATTCCTTTTAAAAAAACAGCTCTTTCCTGCTACATTAGTCATTTACAATGTTAATGTCTACACTGTATTTCTGATAGGATAGCCTTTTTTTTCCTATTTCTACTGTATTTATTTTTTCGATTTCTATGTGTGTCCAAACCTTTGACTGGTAGTGTATGTGGGGGAAAAATGAGCCTGGTGGCTGGTCTCAAAATAAAATGTAAGGAATGCTTTTCACCGCATCGCCCCTGATCATTCATGTACATTCATTTCCCAGAATCAACCATAGAAAGGAAGTTGCACTTTAACAAATTGTGCTTTGTTTAGTTCACGTATTGTCGTTTGTTACCCACAGTGAAAAAATCCTTAAACTGGCCACAAACATTTCCCGGGACAAGCTTGTGTCAGTGGGAACCTGTTTTGGAAAGTTCACAAAAACCAAGAAGTTCCGTCTGCACATCACAGCTTTGGATTTCCTGGCGCCGTATGCAAAGGTGACTGTAGCTGTATCTCATTTCACCTATTTGTATCTTGGCTTCCATCACTTGCAACCCTGCCTCTTTCCTTAGTTCTATTCAGTTGATGTTAGATGAGGAGATGGAGGAAGTGCCTAGTGGTATTCCTCTCTCTCATAAAGATGTCACACATGCCATGATTTACCATAGCTTTATACTGGCAGGTACAGAAACTACCATCCATTATGCAACATGACATTAATTTGACTTAATACAAAGTAGGTAAGTAGCATATCAGCAGCAGCATTTCATAGAAGACACTTTTACCTGTCATGGTAAAAAAAAAAGAAGCAAAACAATAGCTTAAAAATGGCTTTGTTCTATTAACGTGTGAATGAAGTCATGACTTACTGAAAGGAGGCAGGAAGGAAAGCACCATGGTGTGGGAGTGCTTCTCAGTGGCTTGAACCATACAGCCAGAACAGTGTTTGAATACCTTCTTAGCTTACAGCCAAAGATTTGTGTGGAGAATTTATTTGGCAGTAAAATGGCAATGGCACACAACTTTCCATTCTTTCATTTCAAATTGTTAGAATAGTTCACCTCTGCCATTAAGAACTATGTTAGATATACTCGCATGTATGAGTAACCTGAACCCTTCATGTCTTCAGTTTAAGGTGTGGGTTAAACCTGGAGCAGAGCAGTCCTTCCTGTATGGAAACCACGTGCTAAAATCTGGGCTTGGGAGAATCACTGAGAACACTATGCAGTACCAGGGAGTTGTGGTCTACTCTATGGCCGATGTGCCTCTGGTAAGTTACACAAAGTGCTGTGTTGTGGCCTTCAGTGCTCTTTCTTCCAACACAGGACATAACTTTGTTCTTATTCACTGAAAGTATTTCTGAACCTGTCGTGTCTCCCGTCTCAGGGTTTTGGAGTTGCAGCCAAGTCTACACAGGAGTGTCGGCGAGTAGACCCCATGTCCATTGTTGTGTTCCACCAGGCCGATGTGGGAGAGTTCATTAGGAATGAAGACACATTAACATAAAAGATGCTCCCACTGCTGGACTGTCAAACTTTCCTGAGCACTGTTTCAACAGTGAAATGCTTGGTTCAGAGGCACCTCAGTAGATGATGCAACATCATTTCCAATGCAGTCAGGGGTCTGAAACAAAGACCCCTGTATTGATTCAAATTGGGATCCTGTTTATCAGTCATCTACAAGTTTCCAGAGTTTTAATTCCCCTTCACTGGAGCTGGAGTCAAATGTCAAAATGAATCAGAATGTTTTTCTGTGTTTGTTTTATAATGACATCTTTCAAGTAAATCTGTGTCTTTGTATTTATTTCAGTATTAATAATTCACATGGGGCTGCAGTGAAAATATATAAAATACAGCAGTTTTTATAACCATAAATACTAAACAATTTTTAAAAGTTGAACCCTAAAAATATATTGTATTATGAACATTCCATCATGATCATCCAACGTATTCAAGAAATAGAACACAAGCGTTGGGATTGATTGTATAAACAACAGTTCAGAGCTAAAATAAATGTGAACAAAACAAGTTCATTAAATAACCTCATCCAGTTTTTCGTGAACCTCTCAGACTATGTCTAATTTCTTCATTGTTCTCCATCTGTCCTTAAGGTTGACATTTGTTCGATCCTTGAACTTGTAATATGCCTTTATCTTACTCCAGCTGCCCTCTCCAAATTTTTTGACTCCTTCTTTCAACTTCTCTGTCTCAGAATCGGTCCATTTCTGAAACAGAACAGGAACATATGGTCATACAGTCATTTGCTACAGTGAAGTCCAACATAGACAATGGTTTGTTTTGTGAATTAATGCTGCTGAGTTAAAGTCCAGTCCACTTGTGTGATCCCAGAGCGATCAGACATCTGAAAGTTGCACAGTGGCTGAAAACCAGCAACTTTTTGAACACAAAAGGTTTTTTTGCCTTTTGTGCTCAAAATACATGGTTAAATGGTTAAACTTCCCTCCAGCACACAATGAACTAAAACGCATTAGTAACTTCATTTTTGCCTTGAATTATAGATAGTAGTCTTGAGATGTTTACCCTCTTTCTGTGGCCTGAATTTGAAATAGTGCTCTCGTTCAAACCTTTGGGGAAAAAACAAAACTCATTTTCACATGAAGAAGATTTTCACAATTCAATTTAGAAAAGATTAATTATAAACAAGTTTGATGAAATATTACCTTTGCTGTTTCTGACGTTGACATATGACTCTTCATCGCTCCATGTTTCCTTCGTTTCCTTGGCCTCTTCAAAAAGCTTTCGCCTGTGAATGAGAGCACAGTTTCTTTTCATTGTTAATGAATGTAGTAAATAACTTAATAGCTTTAGATGATATATGTTATGCTATGATTAATTCACAACAGGTGAGTAAAACCATTGTTAGCTACAGATGCTGGAGTAATCTTTACCAACCATTTCGAATGGGGAGCATCTTTACGCTGAGCAGAGGCCTTGTGAGGTGTGGAGCTTGTCTGAGGGACAGCATCAAGACTGGATGAGGTGTCCAGTGACGAATCTGTGATACAGACCTTAGCTGTACTACCTGGGTTCCTGCATAAGTACAAAGATGACAGAATTCTTTCAAATGTTTTCAGTCCTTAGGTCACTAACAATCTGTCACCATAATGACCGTAACTGTATGTAGACTTGCTTGCTGAGAGCATTCCTGGCCATCCTTTTCAGTTGTTTCTTCACTGGGGTTTTGGACTCCTGTGGGTCTTCTTTACTCTCTGACAAAGACTTTTGTGACCTGGTGAAGCTTCTGCATAAAGACAGTTAAGTCAAGCATTAACTGCAAAAGAAGAGATTCATTTTTATTATAATGATCTTTTGCTGTCAAATTCAATGCTCGTGTTTTCAAACTGTCAATTTGTAAAAAGAGTTTCCCACAAAATGAAATCATATGTGAACCCCGACTAAGTTTACCAAGCATGTACTAGTAAAACATTCTGAATTATGTTTTTAGGCCAGTACTGAACATCACTCGTAGCCAAACTATGAAAGTCTTTGTACACCCAATGAGACTAATTGTTTACATTATCCTGTATGTTGGAGTGTCAAGACTCGAGCTTGATCTGCCTGCTCAGCATCTCGAAACCAGTCATTTCTGGGACATCAATAAATCTACTGTGGGGGCACTCTGCAGGGAGTGAACTAATATGACATTTCAAGTGGAGGAACGAGGGAATGGATTTACAGTAGTTTCCGTATAACTGTGCCAAAGAGACTTGAAAGTTCGTATGTTAGTTCCTTAGTTTCTGTAACCAGCCAGTCAATCTAATTGGCTTCCAAACTGGTCTAAGAGCAGGCAACTGTTTGACCACCATAGAAGGGTTCCAGGGCTTTGTAAACTGTTTGTGGTTGAAAAGAACTAATAAAGAAACATACAGACCATGTTATTCCTAAACTTAAAGTAATACAGTACAGTACATGTCCTGTACCTTTGAGAACTGTGTGGAAACAAAAACCACAAAGCACAACACAGCCCTGTGTGAGGTGATACTGTATAATCTGAACGTGCCTGTTGAGTGAACTGCTGGACTGATTATGGACTTTTCCCACATGAATTTCCCCATTGGCCACAGACTCAGAGGGGTCCTCCTCACTGTCTTCAGACAACTCTGCCCAACTAGTTGAGGCTCTGCATGATAAACAAGAAGCAAATTTAGTGCCACCAAGCAGTACAGGACCACCTGCAATGCATTCATAATTAAATCTACTCTAGTCTAAAAATATTTTGCCCATAGAGAAACAATCTGCATCATGAGAGTGTGCATAAAAATGTAATGGTTATTCTTGGACTATAGCTTTTGTAATAAATATTTGCAATGGTAGTCTGAGACAGTTGTATTTAAGTACCATAAAAAAATATATTTTTTGTTATTTTACCATTTACCTGCTGCAAGTTCTCTTCTCTCGTCTTGGAAGCTTCCGTACAGGTGGGGAAACCTCATGCTCCATTACTGGGCACTGCAGGTCGTTTTTGTTGGCTGGAGTTGGTGTCTTTGCTGACTCTTCAGTTCTTACTTCAGTCTGCAGTTCCTGAGAAGTGCACTGTGAGCTCGACTGGCTGTCTGGCTGAATCACCAATTGTGCCACTGAAGGCGTCTTTAAGAGTATATCTGCCTGTGTCTGAACAACAGCATCCGTTTGTAGTGGTTGGTCTGCTGGGGAAGCCTCCATAGGGCTTCCTGACTGTCTCTGAAATAGTCCTTCCTCCCCAACACATTTCCAATTGGTGCCCTTGTCAGGAGTATGTGAGAGGCAAATGTAACAATCCTCTTTTCTTGCCTGCCTCTCTCTTTCCACTTCTTCCTCCAGGTGAGCAAATGATTTCTCATCTGAACCTGTGGTCAAAGCTTGGTACGTCGTCGTTAATCTGGTCTTCTGAATAATGGTATGTTTCCTGGAAGACATGATACAGACAATAAAAAGACTCTCCGGTCAACATACCAGATCATTAGTATAAGAAAGAATCTCATAAACTGTATTACATTTTGGCATTTTTTTTTATTTTAGAACATTGAGGAGCTTGTTAGAGGGGAGGAAACCTACCATGGTGCATGCTGGGGAGTAGAGGATGGGCCAGATTCATCTCTGTCAACAGCTGCCGTGTTATCTTGATATTCAAGTCTTTTATCAATGGCCTGTTTTGCAACCTGGTACACACATACAGAAGCACAAAAACAGATATAAACACATGTACTTGACCAACATTAACAGTTTTATATCCATGAATTGATTGCAGACACTGTGTTTTACTGAACTCGTATGAAAATGTACCTTATGAAGAAAGGGGACATCAAATGTGCAGAGCTTCTTGCAAAAGTCCAACATCTCTTCCTTCAACTGATGGAAATCCATTTCCTGAATGATTTTATGCGTGTTATTCTTCTGCATGACAAGACCCATGAATGTAGCTTTCTACAGAGGACACAGATAGTTTAGGTCAGTGACGTGAGACAAATGTATACATACAAATAACCGGCTGAACAACAGATAGTTTCAGCTTTACCTAATAGATAAGTGAAAATTATTTAATGTCACAAAGTAAATTAAGTCTAAGAAAACAAGACATGTCAGTTTCAAAGGGCAATTAAATCAGTCAACCCTAAAATTGTAATATTCAATCATTCATATCCATTCATAGCCAAAAAGTCATCAACATAAAGAAAGATTTAAAACTGATGAATCTCAATGCAAAGCTTCATTTTCTATAGAGGTGTGTAATATCACTAAGCAAGTACACAGCTCTTTGA
>JAUBNQ010000017.1:2968916-2982699 GCA_032353495.1 Ctenopoma kingsleyae | reverse complement strand
TACACTGTAAAGTGCCCTGAGATGACTAATGTTGTGAATTGGCGCTATATAAATAAAGTTGAATTGAATTGAAAATTGAAAAATTGAAAGTGCTCCACAGATCCACAGGAGATCATTTTTGCCTGTGGCCATAAAACTGTACAACTCCTCTCCTTTAGGTTACAGGGAGGGGTGATAACAACTATCATAATCATATTTATATCATATTTATAATCAGACAACCCAACTACATTACAATTGAATTGAATTTAATAATTTTTATTATTTTTATTACCTGTTTTTGTTCTGCAAATTCAGTATTTAGTATGGCTAAATGTATCAGTTGTTTAGAAATTCTGCTTGATGGACATGAAAAAAAAAAAACAGAGCAAATAATCTATTATTTATTATTCTATAATCTATGCTATTATAACAATTTGGGAAAATTTTCATAATAAATAGAAGTGGATTGACTCTGAAGTGAACATTTGTCATGATGAGCTATTTGAATATTGTACAGGTATTGCTTATATTTTTTGTTCTAAGCTATAAAAAATAAAAGAAAAATGCAGCTGCCACACTTCCTGGCAGCTTTATGGCAGCTCAGTGCTGGCCTGGGCCTGCTTGATAAAGAAAACTGAACTGACTCCAGTGTATGTTATCTTTTCACATGTAATCAGTGAAGATACTGGCTAACTAACTGAAATAGCAGGATAGTTCAACACCAGCACAAAGTACAGCCTCCAAAATAACTGTGAAAGGAGGAACGGAGTAAATGGGTTAAATAACAGAAAAACCTTTCTGTAATAACCAGGTGCATAAACTACTTTTTTTTTTTTTTACATATAGAAACTTTCATACATACAGACAGAAACGGTTTCCTGCTTTAGACCTCAGGTTCTAGTTTGCCAGGAAGCAACTTGAGCTCGATTCTTGGGTTTTATTGTTCATCATTTATTATTTAATCTGAGCTGAGACTCTGTTTTTAAGTAATGCAACTTGAAAGTTGTCGTGATGACGTAGTTACCGTGCGCAGCCAGCTGACATTGCTCTACGCTGTTGTTAGAGCAGCAGCATTAACTAACACCACTGAATGCGAAAGTCAACACTGGATATTTTCTTTTCTCGCTGAATTAAACTCGTGACAAACCGTAAGTTACGGCTTAATACTAGCTTGATGTCTGCTGTTTGCTAACAGTGGCTAGCCGCGTAGCTAATATCAGCTAGCAAAGAGAGCTAGCTAGTATTAGGTAACGTTAGCCAGGTAGCTAATGTAGGGGCGTGAAGTCTGTGATCTATCAGGCTATTAATGTGAGTCAATTTATTAACTTATTCACTGTTTTCGCTTTGTGTGGTTGTATGAATCTGCTACACGTTACAAAAGACAGTTCAGTGTGGGACTGAGAGGAATTTGAACCTTAGCGTTGAGCAAACATAAGCTAGCCTTGCTTGAGAACACTGCTACGTTATGCTCGCTAACATGTCCTGCCAGTTTAGTCTTGTAACTTCTTGTAATCTAGCAGGACACCCCTGTGTCCCTATTCCAAAGCCATTACCAAAGCATCCAGTACATTTTAACGGGAATTACCCGCGATCGTATGCTAACACCTTTGTGCTTATGTAAGGTTTGTACGCACTTTAACGACAGTAAACGTTAGTCAACTTCAGCAAACTCCCTTGTGCCTCACAGGTTGTCTGACGTCTTTGATCGGGACACACACCATTTTCAGAAGCTGAGAGGTGGACCGTAAACACTGCAATGCCTCTGCTGTTTTTGGAGAGGTTTCCGTGGCCCAGCCTGCAGACATACACCGCACTGAGTGTTGCTTTGCTTGCTGGCAGCATCTTCAGTGCCTACACCACTGTGACTGATCCAGGCTTTGGGGCCTTGGACACAGATGAAACACCAGCTCCCACCGAGGTGGATATAGGACATATAAACAATGATATTAGTAACACAGAACTGGCAACCACAGTCCTGTGGTATCTTGTCACTGACAGTCTCTTTGTTTGGGTGAGTGCTGCCCAATTTGGTACTTTGCATTGCTAGATAAGATAATTGGTTGTTCTTACAGAAAACTAATTGTCACTTTATTCTCTCTATTCCCCAAGGTGCTAGTTAACACATTCTGCTGCTCTTTGATGTTAATTGCTAAAATGATTCAGTATGTGGTGTTCGGACCACTTAGAGTCAGCGAGAAGCAGGTGAGTTGGTGTATTTAACAGAGCTACAATGATGAATGAAGACGTTTCCATCCTGTGGTCGCTATTGACTGTAGAACTATCAGATAAAATCATTTAATGTTCCCTGTGTTTATTCCGCAGCACCTGAAAGATAAGTTCTGGAACTTCATTTTCTACAAGTTCATTTTCATCTTTGGCGTATTGAACGTGCAGACAGTGGATGAGGTGGTCATGTGGTGTTTGTGGTTCTCTGCCCTGGTCTTTCTCCACCTCATGGTGCAGCTCTGCAAAGACCGATTTGAATATGTAAGTATTCAAACTTTACTAAAAGTCATCATCGTCATAAATATTGTCTTTTTGTTCAATAATTAGTCTGAATCCAGGCTTGTTCGAGAGTAATTACAGTAGCTAATTACTGTATGTTAAATCAAATGTTCCTCCAAACAAATAGCTTACATAAACAACGAACATAGCAAAACAAAACGCCAGAAATTCTTCTGGGTTGTATATATACAGTATGTATATATGTCAATACAAACAAATCAGAAACACCCAATATTATGAATGGGGCACTAAAATAATTTTTTTATACATATGTAATTTAACAATGTCAAAACCTAAAGTGGTTTTAAAAGCCTTCTGAAGTACTCAGGTCATGACAAAGCATACTGTACTGTTATTTCCGTTATCTATTATGGAAGTTGGACTGAGAATAAATGCAAAGTAGCAAAAAGTCTGGTATTTGACGACGCCTGAATAATGCGCCTAGAAACAAATTTTTTTAAAGGTGTGCTGAGTGTTCACCAAAAAAGCTGAGCCGAGATGGTCTGTACTCTTTTCATCTCTGGTTCTATTAATAGTTGGCATGTTAGACTGCTGATAATGTTTCGGTCACTACATTCACATCTCTCCGTATCAGATTGTGCTCTGCATGTTGGGGAAAACAAAATATCATATTTAATCACCACCTTGTAAGCAATGGCCTTTAAAGCGGACATTAAGTTCATGTTGCATCACAGTTACCTGTGATGTAATGCACAAATGTGGTGAACCAGAAGGTCATTTCTGCCTTTAGTGATGTACTTTTAGCTTTTGATTTTTTTTATGCATTGCAAAAAATTGTAAAATTGAGTATTCACTTTGTTATCATGCAGTTTTGAATGTAGAGTGATGGCAACAGGTATTTAAAATGAAATCTATAATACAACATTTGCAAAAAGAGAGAGGGTCTTAAAACCTTTTGAAGCAACTGTCAGCGTGTTTATAAGCACTCAAGTAACCAGGTTACAGTCGGCTTTCTTGAATAAACTTTCTTAACTGCCGTGTAAACTGGAAATCTGGTAACTATTATAGTAGGGGATTTGAGAAACCTGATTTCCCCAGGTAGATTTCTCCCACAGAACTCAGATTACCCTGTCATGTAAACGCATAACCAGGTTTCTAATCGACTTTTTAGAAGAGCATATTTGCCAGACAAAGGCTGCAGACACTCTGAACTGTGCTACCTTCAGCAGAGAGGAGCAGCTGGATGAAAGGGGAGATTATTACAGGCCAATGCTTTATTGTTTTTAAACCAAGTTTGCCTAAAATCCTACAAAAACTGAAACTAACACCAAGTGCCCGGTAGACATCTAAATAAGTCACTTTTCACCATGTACTTCTTCTGTCTGTGTGTCTCTCTCACACAGAGCTGTCAGTCAGTCACGTATTCTGACAAACATATCAAAAAAAGTGTCGAAGAAGCTGTGTTTTCTGTCTCTAAACAGTTCAAATCTGTGAACCATGCTTCCAAAATAAGCCCAAGCTAGAGGACGTATTGGATAACTCATCAGCTGCATGTATACACAGATTTCCGGTAACCAGGTTTCTTTAATACATGTAAAATAGTTCCCAAGAAATCTGGTTTCTCTGAGTACAGTTCAGTCTGTGTCTCTCTTTGTGTGTAAATGTCTGCCTGTCTTTGTTTCCTTCTCTCAGCTTTGAATACAGATCAGTTTATGCGTGTCCTTTATTGTTTTTGTCAGTTGTGTTAGCCCAGCTGTTTTTCTTCCTGTTTTTCCTGTTTGTGTGAGTTCTAGCTTTGTGGTGAAGCCCACATATGTAGATTCAACTGCTAAAGATGGCAGATGGATATATTATGTTGTCATCGTCCCAGGGAAAGCCTGGGATGTCGTTGTTTTATAGATCTGATAACATGAACTCGATAAACTCTAGACAGTGGTACAGTATGTGGCCGTTTACAGTCTTAATGTTTTTCCTGTACATGAAGGTTACTAATACTAATAATTCAAAACCTTATGTTCTTCATTCTTTTTTAGAGATACTGCCTCATAATTAATTTATCTGTATATTTCATTCTGATTTTCTCATGTTATATTTTGGTGAAACAAAATATTTTTAAACCGGTTGCCTTCTGAAATCCACTGTAAATCCCTCAGTAGTTAAAGCTAGTCAGATTTATACTCCAGTATCACATAAAATGTGTCGGTGGGATGTGCAGACCAACACAAGCAATGCATCCTAAACCAGTGACTGAGAGGCCACCCTCCCCTATTGTTTATATTTTTTTCTTCACAGCTGTCATTCTCCCCCTCCACGCCAATGAACAGCCATGTGCGAGTACTTTGTCTGCTGGTCTCCCTACTGCTGGACTGCTGTGGTCTGGCTGTGGTCTGTGGTCTGCTGGGAGCTCCCCATGGCATGCACACGCTTTCCTTTATGGCAGCAGAGGTGAGAGTCCGGAGCCACCGTTTGTGTGTTTAGGTGAACTGTAGTAACCCGGTTACTGTAAATATGTATAGAAATCCAGCAAATCATTAATCAGATTTTACATCTACCCAAGACCTTTTTTGGAAGCGTGGCAGACCTGTACAGTCTTTGTGCTACGTTCAGAGCATCACCGCAACTATTGTTCAGTAAAAATATGTGATGTACTGTCTAGAGTGCTCTGATCTTACATAAAGTGGCCGGCTTGAATTTATGACCTCACACATTTAAAGATTTTGCAACAGTTTTTGTAAAGTTAGCAAAGCAGCTACGATGAACTAACCCACTCCTCCCTTGTTCTCCAGTGTCTGCTGGTGACTGTGCGCACCGGGCACGTCATCATGCGGTAAGTGTGTTTCAAAACCTCTTTACACATGAATGCGTGTGCACACACACAGCTGCAGTACAACAAGATAAAACAACAACAGCTATAAACAGCTGTAACTGTTACTACAAACTAAAAGCCCAAATAAGACCCAAACTTGTCAAGAAGAAAAACAAGCTAGGAATTGTTAAGTGCTAGACAAAAATTTATTTTTTTGGTTTGTGTGTGTGTGTAAGACTCATTTGAAATACTTTTTAAACAGGTGAGTTTTCAAATGTTTTGAAAAGGTGGTGATAGTGTCAGCGAGTCGAATGGAGCAGGGCAAGTCATTCCACCAGCCAGGGACAACAAGGGAGAATAGACTTGACTGGGATCAGAGACCCCATGAGGAGGGAACTTTCAGTCTCCTCTCATTAGTGGATCTGAGAGGGTGTGTGGGAGTGTAGCTTACCATTAGCGTGTTCATATAGGAGGATGCACTTCCACTTACAGCCCTGTAGGCAAGCATCAAAGATTTAAATTCAATGTGAGCAGCTACTGGGAGCCACCCTTCTGCTGACAGTTATTGTACCATACATTACTTTTTGTTCAGGCACTATCTTTGGCCGCATCACCCATCATACTGTCTAAATATCACCTGTATCATGGTTGCACATGTCCCCTCAGGTACTCCATTCATCTGTGGGATCTAAATCATCCAGGAACTTGGGAGAGTAAGGGAACATATGTCTACTACACAGACTTCATCATGGAGCTAGCCATGTTGTTTCTGGACCTCATGCACCATATCCACATGCTGGTAAGATGGTGAATAGGTGCAGACATACAATATTATGAAGGTTTTACTCTGTTCCTGTGCCTCACTCTTCTAATCCACCCTTTCTCTCCTCTCTCTCCTCCAGCTGTTTGGTAACATCTGGCTGTCCATGGCGAGCTTAGTTATCTTCATGCAGCTGCGGTATCTCTTCCATGAGGTCCAGCGTCGTGTTCGCCGACACAAGAACTACCTTCGTGTCATCAACAACATGGAGGCCAGGTGACAATAAGCTTTGTATGTAATTATTTGTAATGAAAACTCAGTGTTTCCCATTGATCACTGATTGTCTCTCTGTTGGGTCCCCCGAACTTTCATGTGCAGATTTGCTGTTGCTACTGCAGAGGAGCTAGCAGCTAATGATGATGATTGTGCCATCTGCTGGGATGCCATGTTGACAGCACGCAAACTACCCTGCGGACATCTCTTCCACAAGTAAAGTGTTTTTTTTTTTTTCTCAGTCAGCAGGAGGAGCCTCTCTGCATACTCTCGTCCATGCTGTTTTATTGGTGCTGCTGTCCTGTGGCCCCATAGCCTCTAGAAAAACAATCTTTTCTTACCAGATTAATGACGGCCAAAGCAGAGACTTATAGAAAGCATGGGATGAGAACTGTTTGAGCTTTTTTAATATAATTTCCATTGCTTGGATATTTATCTGCAGTTATTCAGTTAGAGCAGTTTGGTTTCTAAAAGGTGCCCTGTAGAGATTGTGTTGTTTAGTTACAGAAGATTTGCCTTTAGTTTATATAAAACAAATAATACCATAATAACATTTGTTTTTCTCTTTGTGTGTTTTCCAGCTCTTGTTTGCGCTCGTGGCTCGAGCAGGATACCTCCTGCCCCACATGTCGGACATCCCTGAACATTAGTGGGGATGGAGGCCAGGTGAGGAGCCAGCAGCAGGGTGCCGGTTTGGAAGGCAACATTGGCCCTGCTGCTCCGGATGCCAGACCACATATCAACCAACACAACCACTTCTTCCACTTTGATGGTAAGTCTGAGGTTAAATCTGGCCGTGAAGTTACTCGGCACAGAAAGACTCTGTGTCACAATAAATCATAAAATGTATATGTCTTCTTACAGGATCTCGCATTGCCAGCTGGCTGCCCAGTTTCTCAGTGGAAGTAATGCACACTACCAATATCTTGGGCATCGCTCAAGCCAACAACTCCCAGCTCACAGCCATGGTGAGTTCACATCTACAGTCAGTTGACATTATTGATTTTGGGAGAGATGCTAAAACAGGTAGCAGTTTGAGCCAGGTATTAAATCTTTTTTCCTAGATGTTGACAGTCTTTAATACTTTGTTTACATAAAACCAGTACTACCATCATTTTGTCACAGTTTTCTGTCTGCAACAGTGTTCTTTGCCTAAAAGTACTGACTGGTTTGTGTAAAATGGTCCAAGTGCTCTTCAGCATCGTCACTTTGTGTATGTGTATTTGACTTTCTGGTAAATGCCTGTTCACATAGTGATGTCCTCCTTTTTTTAAACAGCAGATATAGCAGAAAGTGAAATATACCAGTATTTGAAATCTGGTCAATTACTGTTACTGTGTGTTTAAAACATACTTTTATGTTTTATCTTTTAAAAACCTTTTACTTTATGTCCTGCTCTCTCCACCAGTTTTATTTTCTAAATCCTTCCTCTGTTCTGTTTGTTGTGCCTTTTTGGTCATCAGGCTCATCAGATCCAGGAGATGTTCCCTCAGGTGCCCTCCTACCTGGTAATGCAGGACCTGCAGTTGACCCGCTCTGTGGAGGTTACCACCGACAACATCCTGGAAGGACGCATCCAGGTGCCTTTCCCGGCACAGGTCAGTCAACAGGGGGTTAAATTTGAACAGAAATGCTAATCTTCATTCTTCCTCTGATGCCTTTGTTAACACTGTTCTGTCCTGGCTCCTTGTTTCATGTTGATCACATACCCGGCATTCTACGTCAATCTAAATATTATGTCCTTAGGCCATAGAGCGTGGCCCTATACAGGGCAACCCCGCACCAGATGACCAGGCAGGGCCCAGTGGAGCAGCTGAGCAGGCCACCAGTGAGTCAGACAACATGGAGGCCAGAGGAGGTCGTTTCTCCAAATCGGCTGAAGAGAGGCAGAAGATGTTAAAGCAGAGGAAAGAAGAATTGCTACAGCAAGCTCGCAGGTGGGTACATGCTTTTTGAAGGTTTCCTCCTCACACATTAGGAGGAGGTGCTAAGATGGATTCAAAAAAAGTAAACTTTTTAACCACTCTCACTAATGGCGTGGAATCCTGGTTGCCTTTCTTTCCCCTGGTCTCTCACATTATCTGTTCCCATGATCATGATATACACACATTTCCCTGTAGGAGATACCTGAACAGAAGTCCAGAAGATCAGGAAGAGGATTTGCCTGGATTGGAGGAGGACTCTATCCCAGAAATGGACTTGAATGTGCTGAGACGTAGAACCATGGCGGCAGCTGCAGAGAGACGCTTGCAAAACCTATGAGATCCTGCGACGTGATGCACAGAACAATCCACCACACCATCATCCGAAGAGGCACTAACAGAGCCATTTCAGTCTGCCCCAGTTGGTGTTCAGTCACCTATTCAACTATTATTAAAAAGTATTTCAAACGTGACCTTTGGACTGTTTTGGACTGCCTACATAAGGTGGCACTCATTGTGAATGGCCTCTACATTACATGAGTCCAGACTGAGTATTTGGAGCATTATATAAAATGATGGGTGCAAGGTAGCATTGCCCCTTACTCGTGTGCCACACATTGCAACCACCAGCTTCCATGGAGTGTCAGAATCTGCCTTGACTGAGAGGAGACTGGCTGTTAAATGAGCATGCTTTGCAGGTCTATTATGAAGGTTAGATTATTAGATTTGGGTTTAGTTTTCTTCTTATCAGACTTCTTTGTTCACGTGTTTTGTTTATTGCAGACATCTCTGTATTCAGAACAGAGAAACTCATCTGATGTATTTTTATTTTCTTTGAAATGTGAATTTAGTGTAGGCAAAACAAGGTGTTTTTATTTCTTGCCTTCGGGTAAGAGAGGGTCACTATAGTATTGTTCAGCCTTTCTCTCAAATATGAATGTTTCTATCAAGGTAATGCTGCAAACAAAGTGTTTTGACCCACATGGGTTGTTCTGTATTTAGTGTGTAATATCTTTCATTGCAGTTTGCATTCTGTCATTGAACTGGAGGGGGAGGTGTCGTGTAAATCTTCTGTTTCTAGTACTGGTTCCCAGACATGGGGTATGTAACAAAGGGGGTGTCGTCCTCAGGCTTAACTGCTGTACTGTTTTTTTCTGTTGAGTAAGGGGTTCTCGGTCAAATGTGTCTACCGTTGTTACAGTAGGTGGAAATAGTTCCGTGTGCTACAGCTGTATTTTGAAGAAGTGTTGTCTCTCGTTCAAGACACTTCACCAGTTCGATCAGTAAAAACGCTTGTTGTTATTCTTGGATGAGCAGCAAAACATTTTGAAACCTCACATAACCGTCTTGCCTAAAAGATGTAACTATAATATTGTACAACATGGACCATGCCCATTTTGGGTATTGTTAAATTTCATTCAATCTGTAGCTGACACAAACACAGACACAAATGGGAGGGGGGGCCGTGCGTACTATCAAGTGTTTGATTTCTGTGATTTCAGTTCAAGGGCAGTTTGGGGTGAGATATGCATGAATCTAAACAAGTGCTTTTGTTTCCTTCCTCTTTATCCCAAAGAGCAGTCCACAAACTTCCACTAAAAGCTGAAGTGTTGTGATCTTCGTGTGTTTCCTTTTGATGAGTTTGGGGCTGTTATAAGAAATTACAACATGTGATTTAGATTTTAAATTCAATTAGTCAAAATGTTAAAAAAAAGAAAAAAAAGAAAAGAAATCATGCAATTTTATTTTCATTTTCAGTTTGTCATCAAGTTATTTAACAATGTTTAATATCCATGATATATTTTCCTATTTGTGGTTATTTTTCATAACCATAACTTATTTAATCAAAACTGAAATACTTTTTGGACTGAGCTTTCCTGTATTTTTGTGCCTAAATCAAGAAGGGTTCAGTTATGGATAATTTCTGTAAATCTAGTTTTTGTAAAATATGTTAATACAGAGAACTCAATAAACGGCTTCTACAGCTTTTTAACAAGAGATAATGATTGAATCCTTTTTTTTCTTGAGATGTGCATTGCCCAGTATTAATATTAGTATATTACCTGTATGTGTGTGCTGTGTTGTATCAGAAGACAATGTTAGTGAACCCACATTTAGCTGCCAAAACAATTCAAAAATAGACAACTGTTGTCATGTCGGTCTCAATATATTCTCAATATATATAGTTACATTTGTTTTTTATTGCTAATTTTTAAAAGTCTGAATAATTTTTATGCTTTTTTGAGAAAGTACTTATTCTCTTAGGTTTGATGAAAGAGGTCCTATGTTTATAAAGTGAAGGAAATAATTAAAATACATAAAATATAATATTTCTGAAAAATTATATTTGAAATAAATTGCCATATAATCATCGTGTTTTGAATAAAACCAATGGAACACTCAAATTTTGTTTATGAGAAAGTTCAAATCTGTGTTTAGCAAGTTGGCCATGTAACTAGAATTCGGTGAGGTTACAGTCGTGCAAATATGGGAATACACAACAAAATAAATCTTTTAATACAGGTAGAGTGAAAAAGTAAGGAATAACAGAAAAGATAAAAAATAGATGCATCTAATATGAAACACATCTGTTTCTGTTTTCGGGCACTGACGTCATTGGGCTGCGCCTTTGCCACGTCATACAGAAGGGCTCGTCATGCCAGGCGGAAACAGCCGCAGAAAACACCCACGGTGTTCATCAGCTTGATGATGTAGACCAACCTCATTCATAAGTAGTCAAAGCAACCGGTTGTCACTGAACGGTGCCTCAGTCCGGACGATCAACCGCACAGTATCTTCTTTTGTGTTTTTTTTCCATCGGTAAGTACTTTAGCTGCGTAGCTAGCTAAGTTAGCTAACTGTTTTGTAGCATGCCAGGCGACACTGCGAGGCAGTAACTTAACGTGAAGTGTGAAGTTAGTTACCGTTCTGACTGCATACGTCTCCTAAAGTTCACCGGAACACACGAGAAAATACTTTTTCGATATACACACATAACGTTATATGTTCGTTAACCTCAGTTAGCCAAGTTACTAGACTAGGTTAGGCTAAACGACTTTGTGCTAACCTTTCGTTAGCCTAAACATAGTGAAAGGTTTAATATCTTTCCTAACTTAGTCCACGTGTGCAGTTTCGGTGAAATTTAACACAGGGTACTGCAGGGAAATACTCTGCCCTCTGGCACTCAATAAACCAATTCATATAGTCGTATTTTATTTGGGTGGGTTCGTGATCGGGAAGTTACAGTGGTGATGTGATTGTGTGTTGCTGTCATGATACAACAATGAAGATTCCCGTAGTTCTGGCTTGGTTCATATGTGTTAAAAGCACCAGCAGCACTAAAAAACCCTAATAAAGTTACCTGTTGGTCCTGCTCTGTGAATGGACTTTTGTAGGATGGGCCCTTCTCATATTACATATCCTGAACCATGTCCTGGAAAGAGAACCATGATTGAATCCTGAGAAATAGTATCACATCATTGTGTATTGTAGGGAGATGTGTATTGTAAATACATTTACTCGAGTACTGTACTTAGATGATCAGATGTTTGACAGCACTCATGTCTCTGAAATGGATTTCCGAAAGAAAGAAACAATGGTTGTTTTTAGAAACATGTCACCCAGCGCAGCGTTGTGGTTCACTAGTGTCTTTTAGTTTTTTTTATGTTATTATTTAATTGAAACATTTCTAACAATGGCACAGTGTGAAGAAAAAGCTGAAATCAGATTCTGCATTCACAGATGTTACTTTAGACACAGTTCATCATTGGTTTTATTTGTTCATGGGATTTGTTGACAGTAAAAAAAGATTTAGCAAATCAATTTATACTTTAAGTGTAGTTTTGAGTTATTTTCTATATTATGTTATTGTTTACTCCACTACAGTCCAGATGGAAATGTTGCATTTTTACTCCTCTACATTTACAATTGGGGGCAAAATGATGTGCAACACAGTGTAGACACTGACAGGGGTGTTCCAGCATCAGCCAGTTCATGGCAGGCTTATGTCCAGTGATTCCTGGGTTGTTTGTGGACATCTGAACCAATGTCCTCTCAGCTGAATGAGACAGTTTGCGTCTTTTTTCAGCTCTTATAAAGTGTCTACACCTCTGTAACTTGTATTTATGTGTTAGGACTGATGATGTTGGAATCTGCAGTTGATTAGAAAAGGGACGATCCTGACTTGTGTAAGTCCACCATCCTCTTTGTCAGATCTGCATGCAGCTCCTTGGACTTTTTCATTGTACTGTCTGTAGGTTATGCCAATGCGTGCAGTGAAACAAACCCTCTTTATGTTGGCACAGAGAAGCTACCAGCTGTAATCAATCATGATTTCTAACAGGGTGTTAAGAGGCCTCCATTTGGCATGGATTTCAGTAAATCAATTGCAGTGGTACTTCCGCTTGTAGTGGAGTATTCTAAGCAGTGTGTGTAGTGTGAGTACTGCCTTCGTATATTGAGGGTGTGCCCTCGTGTATACCGACTGGTTTGCCAAGTAGTGAAGTAAGACAGTTGAGTAATGACAACTTTTTACCAAGTAAATTTGTATTTGTCAAGTCAAAGTTCTTTGTGACTTTCAGCAAACACATGATCACATTAACTCTTAAGTTACTGTATGCTTCAGTATGTTTGATCAGATGGGTTATAATGAAGCATTTCTGTCCAGTGTGTCATACCTTAAGCATTGTGCAATAATGTGAGTCTGTGAACTTGTGTCTGTGTGTTTCCTAAGTAGAAGTTGTGGAATGCTGCTGGACGAGACTCCACTTTTTGAGCCCTCTCTGCTTCAGGATCTAGACTGGAGTAGCAACACTGTCTCCTTCTCTCCTCCCATCTCCCCGTCGAGCCCAGGGGAAGGCCTGATGCTCAGGCCGCTCCATACGGCAGACTTCAACAGAGGTGAGCTTAAATCTGCATCTGCATGGACAACAGTGCTGCGTTTTGTTCCAGTGTCCAAGATGTTAGGCGTTAGTCATATAAAACTTAAACAGATGGAGTTCACAGACTGTTATGCTGTTTCTGTTCCAGGATTCTTCAAGGTTTTATCTCAACTCACCAAGACAGGCGATGTCACACCAGAGCAGTTCACAAGTATGTCACGTAATTTAAGTCTTTCAATCGTCAGATCTTTCAAAGCATCATAGAATGATTCTCATCTGTCATCTCATATTTATAAGTACAAACTGAGATAAGATTAAAGATCCAAAAAACTTTATTACCTTATTCTATCTTTACTTTCAGAGAAGTTTGAACATATGAAGAAGACGGGAGATTACTACGTCATTGTGGTGGAGGACACAAACCTGGGGCAGATTGTTGCTACGGCAACACTGATCACCGAACACAAATTCATCCACTCCTGTGCTAAGGTACTTTACATGCTAACAGGCTATTTGTATATGTTTAATAATAGATACCACTGTAACTACTCTAAATCAATTCCACCTTGAAAACCAGTTCGATAAAGAAGTTACTCATTAATGTAGATGTTAGAAGACTGATAATCATTAACATAGTTCAAAAGTTACATTTACACTATTTCTTACACTAGTATTTTTACATTTATTCTGTTCT
>JAUBNQ010000017.1:2881172-2898193 GCA_032353495.1 Ctenopoma kingsleyae | reverse complement strand
CTGCATTCATTCAGAGTGCTAGTCTTAAGCGACACACAATTCAGTAAAAGTTTAAATAAATAAATAACCTGATGAAATGTTAAGTTTTGTGAGGAAGCAAGAGGCATTTAGCTTCGCCCTCCTCGTCTCCCTCTCTCTGTACTTTTCTGCAGATATCCAGTGTGCAGCTGCTGGCCCTACCAACCTGCCCAGTGTTTCGTCTGCTGCTTCTTGTTGTTGTTTTTGAATTGTCTGCTGTTTTTTTCTCTCTCCTCCGTCCACTCACACCAACCGGTCGAGGCAGATGGCCGCCCACTCTGAGACTGTCTGCACGGTCTTAAACCTTGCACTGTTGAGTGCCTTGAGATGACTTTTGTTGTGATTTGGCGATATACAAATAAAACTGAACTGAACTGAATTAAACTTTATTGTTAATTAGAATTAAGATGTTTACTACACATGGGATGAATGAACAGTTTAATCCCTCATAGTATAGGACTCGCTCAGTTTGGTTTCTAACCAATTAATTCCTTCACGTGTGGATGGCCCAGATTTGCTAAGATTAATGAGCTTGTCCAGCTTATTGTCACTATCAAAAAAACAGAGGGCTGCTGCTCACTAACAATTTAGTTGGCAAAGTTGCAGCGACCACCCCTCATCAGGAAATTCAGGCTGAAAGTGTATTGATTTGTGCATTTTGCTGCGCCTCGTGTGCCTTCTCCGTAGCACCATGCAGGATGAATCAGTCCAGAAAACTGTAGAATCTGTTTCAAATAATAATATTTTGGACACAGGTTCGCTCTGGGCAGCCCGGCTTCACCAGCTGAAGGAACTCTTTCTTCGTGCTTATTGCTATTCATGCTTTTCTGCTGCCAACTGGCCCTTAATTATTCAGCTGAATAAATTACCTATAAAGCAGAAAGTGGAGTCACGGTGTGCCAGGAGGGAGCAGGCATGTCAGCTTCAAAGGGCCAAAACCTGTCGAGATCCTGTGGGCTTCACTCCACTTAACACCAGTCACTAAGTATATATGTCTAGGCTTTCATAAGCCCAGCTTAAATGTCAGAGGGTAGATAGCTCCCGAGTGTGAGGCTCCGTATTGAATGGAGCTCACATTTAAATCAGCCTGCGTGGCTTTAGTGACCTTCATTGGAATTAAGTGAATAGAGGTTGAGGAAGAGGTCAACCTAAGATGATTTTGAATTTCTCTCATTTAAATGTTGTGATGAGCAATATGCTTAAAAAAAAACACCCATTTGAATTTTGGGTCATTGTCTTCATTTCCCCCATGCTTGACGTGTGGATCTAAAATCTAAAATCTGCTAATTCTCTGACTAGTTTGTCATTTTTATCCACTTTGTTTCCAGATGGCGAAATTGTGGATTGTAGAAAAAACTCAGTGTTTAAAAGTTGTTAATACATATGTACGCTCTACAGGGGCTGGGTGGGTAAACTAAATGACCACGGGTCCTCCCATAGTGATTTCTGTCAAGGTACTATTGAGCAATGTGCTTAACCCCCACCTGCTCCAGTGGAGCTGTCAAGTGCAAGAGAAACAGCAGGATAATATGTGGTCGAAGTGGTTATTTCCCATGTGAGAAATGTGTGTAACTGATCCAATGAATGTGAAGCAGGTGGTTGCAGAGAAAGGGTGAGCTTGGTCAGTAGACCTTCCCTGGATAGATAAACCTAACCAGATGAGTGATATTGCAGTGCAGCATCTCGTTACCTGAGTTGGCGCCCAAGAGGGAGTATATTTCTATCACTTTCAGAATACTTTCCCAAATTATCTGTTCTCACTTAGGCCTAATGTTGTGTTCTTTTGGTTATCCGTCGTTCGGTTATTCCTCGTTTGAATTAAAAGCAAATGAGTGGGCAAAGTCCTCCCACAATAGTGAATGGTTTGAATGCTGAATGGTTTTCTTGTCTCTATTCGGACATCCAGTCCCTTCCTGTTGGCATCTGAATGTGTTGACTTTATGTCTGAAGGAATTATAGAAGTCACAGTGTTAATCTAACCAGTTCAGACTTATCAACATTTACGTGTCACTTTCCACACATGCATACACACGTATGAAGTCTGAACTGCCCACAGTCACATTAACGGGTCGGCACGAGGGCTATTATCCAAAATGAAAAGTCACTTAGCGCTTATCTGTGCTATTTCAAATTAAACATATAAACATAAAGGCTACAAGAAAAAACATACAAAAAAAATGCTCAGTCCATCGGTGTCCAACCGCAGCACTATCAGGTAGCCATGTCTGTGGTGACGTAATCAAAGGAAAATGTGAACAAATCTTAAAGCTAATTTAAAACATCACATCTGTATCAGTGGGAGCTCTCTTCAACTTTATCCTTTCAATTAATCATGAAAATACCAATCCAATTAATAAATTAGTCAAAACCACAATAGCATTTTATTCTGTAATTTGAATTTCCAGGTCTATTTTTTGATTAATGGCTTGTTAGCCTCAGGGGCAGAGTGTGATTTTCTCGGGCCTGAGTCTCTTCAGTTTGCCAGTGAAAGCTAAATGTGCCTCACTAATGTCATATAAATGCCACTCCAGACTCCTGCTAGAGCTGTAATTGCCACTCTGACTCGCCGTGCACGATGTCAGACGCAACTGACAAGGAAGTTATGCAATAATACCACACTAAACTGGGGCTCAAAGCTATTCGCTCTGCTGCTTGAACAATGGTTACAATAATTACACATTTCAGACGTTTTAAATAAAGAGACAGACGAGGATGTGATACGATCCAAATAAATTTAAAGTGAAAATGTAACTAATAACAATTATATACAATAATAAGAGCGGATTTTGTACAATGGTCTTTACAGACACCAAAAATAATGAGTTGATCCTTATTTAATTATCTCACTGTAAATAGAAATTACCCTGAGGAGGTGTTTAACATGAGCAGGAATACAGGTGTTAAAGCTCAACCATGGGTGGACATAATATGAAATAGACCCACGATTCCCAGCTTCAAGCATCCAATGAGACCCAATAAGACAGACTGGTGAAAAATAACTGACGTGTTTATTTACTAGGTGGTAAAAATGATGGAGCTGGACATAATTTGAGAGTTGGCTGGGTCGCCATAACAAACAAGACGAATCCAACTGTAAAATAAATTACAGTTCAGTCGTCCTGAGCTTAACCAGTAAATTACAGGCTGCTAATTACATAATAATTACCCATTAATTGTTCCACAGTTTGACTGAAATTCCAACCAATAACTGTGAAATACAACAATTATCTGACAAGTTGGCCAAAAAAGTAATTAATTAGTTTGAAATTATAGTGTAATTACCTAGAAATTATTATTTCTGCAAAGTAAATTTCCAGCTTTATTGTATTTTGAAACTAGTAACTTAATAAAATCATGTTTCAGTAAAACACAGCGTTGTCATTTACTAGGTAACGCAGGAAATATAAAAGACAATCCAACCTGGCAGCCCACCACTACTACATGTTACAAATCACTTTAATGACGTTATGACCAGCTTGGATGAGTCCTGTGCAGGTGTAGCACCGTCTCGCGTCCCCCTTGTAGTAGTGTAGAGCCAGTTACCTGCAGATTGCTGCAGCTTGGTACTAATAACCTTTTGTCCTGATACACACCTTATTTACATACATGCATACAGAGCGATTCATCACGTTTCCTCACAAACATATGAGATTTAACGTTAATGCTGTTGTTTTCTGTCATATTTATCTTGCTCCCTTTGGTGTCACTTTCCTAGTTAAGCCATTCAGCATCACAGGGCTGCTTACAATGTTTATTACCCGTCAACCAACACAATGCAGAGGATTCAGAGAAAGGAGCAGCAGAAAAAAGCGACAGCTCATGCAGGCTAATCTGCCAGCCATGCGAGCCCTGCAGGGCAGGGCTTGGTAATGTGATTTAGATGAGTTTCCCCACGCTGGTGTGTCACTGCCGTCTCCCCTCAGTGCTCCAGCGACAGTCCCTCATTACACACCGAGCCACCGTCAGCCGTGTCGCCAACGAGCGTGACAGTTTTTGACACTGGGACACCCGGTTTGTTCGCGGGTGAAATGACAAAGGGAAATGAAGGAGGCATAGGGAAGTTTACAGAATTAGAAATAATAGCAGTGGAATTCCTGTTCAGTTCACTTATAAATACATGTTATTTCAATATATATATATATAAATGATCATTTAAATCTACTTACAGTATTGGTCATTGCTCTTTGTAACCTTGAAATTACTTCTCTAAGAAGCTCAGCAGCACCTGTTTTTGCAGAGGAGGCAAAAGAAGAAAGGTGAACTGAGTGCAGTCATTGTGGATATGAGAATGGATAGACTTTGTGTGCACACACTGTAGGTGTACAGTATGAGAACAGTGTGTGTGTGTGTGTTTGTATACACTGTCAGTGAATAAGTGCCTGTTTAAAACCTCCTTGCCTCAGGGCTGGGCACTGAGGTTTTGGCTGTTTGCCGACTGCAAAAAAAAAAAAAGAGAAAGTGTCCTCCTTTGCCTGCTTTTCCACATCCCTCTCCCTGTAATGAGGCTGACTCAATAACGCCATGCTCATCTCCAAATGAAAAGGCTGCGGCTGAAGCATGAATGACAGGCCACTCAACCTGTTGTGTGTGTGTGTGTGTGTGTTTGCTGGAGTATGTGTGTGTCACTGTTGATGAGCGAGCTCCCTGTAGATGTCAAGAACAAAAGCACCAAGCGACTTTCCATCCGTCTTCATTAACCTCGCGGCTAGGTTGTCAAAACGCCCGCGTATCCCTTTGAACAAAATCAAACAAAACTAAAAAGCGAGAGTATTTGCAATTGCACTCTGTCCATTTAGAGCGCAGACATCATCGGGAAAAATATTTGGAACAAAGAAGACTTTGAGAAGTCAGGACAAGGGCAAACTTCTTCATTCCTCGCCCCTGTGGTGTTCTCCTGCTCCAGTCTCAATCACCGAGCCTGGTTATCTCCGCCAACCAATTATTTGATTAGAGGAAGGAAATGGTTTCAATCATTTAAGCCACTTCATAATAAGGAGGGGACTCTACAGGATCCCAGTGATCTAGCAAATACCACAGGGCTAAGCCTCTGTATGGAGGGATATGATCTAAAGAGCTTCCACATAATAGTGCACTCGCAGACATGTGGCACACAGACACGTACCGATCACATTCACACGCATCACGCATCACACACAATGCTCGACATCAACCTGCGGGTCTACACAGAGCACCGTAAGACGCTCAGTAAGCTTCGATTTTTGGAACTCAAAGGGAATTTTGAGTTGAAAGAGCATATTTCTGTTTAAGCTGTTGGTTTAAATAAAAAATGTAGTGTTCTTAGAGCTCCTGAAATGTTGAGCTTTCAAGAAATTCAACGTTATAAATGTTAATACACAATAGTTGGTTATGCATCTTTGTGTGACCTCGCATTTTTTAAATCTGGCTTCATGCTGCAATTTAAATTACAGCATGAAGGTTTTCAGCTGGTGGCTTTCAGATCAACGTGACATCGTGTTTTTGTCTGCAGTTATCGCAGGGTGCGAACAGCAGCTTCAGCTGTGGAAGATGCATCACCGCCGAGTGTTGACTGTATTTTAACAAGTGCGACTGGCCTCATCTGTTGCATGACGGTTATATGACAAGACCAAACTGTCTCATTAGGGGATGGAAAAACACTTTCTCCTCCCATTCTCTTTGTTTGTTGCTGTAAAATGCTACTTGAACTGGGCTTATTCTTATGTTTTGAACTACATGGATATTTATCTGTGCTGCTGGGCTCATTTTTTCACAGCTTTTTCACAGTTGTACTCTTTTTGAGTATCCTGTACCTTTAGTACCTTTAGGAGAATTCACACTTGCCTTTGGTGTATTTCAGCAAATTATAACAAAAATATTTATTTAAATGTATTTACACTGATAAGACAATGAATTCAGTCATTAGCAGTCAGCTGTTGTAAACACTTGTAAAACACTGATGCATAATGAATTTGTCATGATTCTTTCTGTTGTTTTTGTACATGCAGAACAGACTGAGTGTGAGAGAAACACCCAAGAGCTTCTCAGGCTCATAACTTGCTTTCATAGCACAGGATGTGATGCAAGAGGAAAGCAACGGATTCACTCAGGCTATTGATTTCCAGCTGAAACAGATTACGTTCTCACAGCTGGATGGAGGCATTAATATTGAGGGGAGACTGCTGGAGCACAGATGTTCAAAGGAATCAGTGAAAGAGTAGCATGTTTACCACGTTGTCTTTCAGCTGCATGAATACAAGTCGTACCTGACATTATGTACATGTCATGTGTGATGTGTCACTTGTTGCTCCTTGATAAAAATAGATTGAGTAGTTGTTCCATACACAAGACTGAACAATGAGAGGCTTTTCTGAGAACATGAGCATCTTCTGCATGCCCCGACAGCATCATGTTACCTATTCAGGGTGTTTTACATATTTAAAAGACGTTGTAGCCTGAATGTTAAGCATCTGAGACTGAAATGACTCAGTTACACATCAGCCTTCTCCGAAAATGGTGCCTTTATCTTTGATTTCATTATTGTAATAAACTGCTTTTCCTGTTGAGGTTTGCAGAGGTGCTGGAGCCCAGCTTGCAGGTTGAGGCAGGGTACACTCTGGACAACCTGCCTACAGGTATTAACACCTGTAGGCAATTTTGAGTCACCAGTTTACCTAACTGCATGTCTTTGGACTGTCGGAGGAAGCTGCAGTACCTGGAGGAAACCCACAGGGAGGACATGAAAACTCCACACAGTGGAATCGAACCCAGGCGACAGCGCAAACCACCACACCACCGTGCTGCACCAAACAATTTGAATTCTTCAAAATAACCATAACTTTAATGCTGTGCACACAATTCTATTCTTTTACTTACTTACTACGTAGATTTCACTCAGTCTCTTCCCATATACCAAGTCATGTCTCCCACCTTCTTTCAACTATGAGCTTGTAGTTCACCTGGGGACAGAGTAAAGTCCATTAACTACACTGCTGCCACCCTTGTTAGGGTCATTAACCTAATCACACACCTACTTGGGGCTTTTATTTTGCAAATACAGCTTCTATTATAGTGTTAAGACTCGAGTCATGTTGTTGTGTTTTACTTGTGTAGCATACTGTTTGTTCTTCCACTTCCACCTCTGCTCACCTGAACGCTCATGTTTGAGTTACAAAGCTTCAGCCCCTGTCACCTATGTGGTCCCATAATACAACCAAGCCTGGATATAATAGATTTCACTGGAAAAAAGTTTCAGATACAGCTCCACGGTGTTCACAGAGCTCAGCTTGCAGCTGAAACACGAGAGGCCTCGACACAGTTATGAATTTGCCACAATAAGTGAACACTGGAGCTAAATAAGCTTAGCTGACAGTGAACAAAGCAAACTGTAAATGGGTGAAACAAAACACTTTTTGATTCAGTGGTTATGCTGTTTGTGGAGTAGCAGAATTCAAACAGAGTAGGAAAGCTGAAAAGGTTTTTTTTATGCAGGCAAAAACTGTGTTGGAGTCACTGTCAGAGTATAATGAAATGGGTATTTATGCAACCATGCACACAGTTCAGACTGATGCTAAGCTTGTCGACAGACAGAATCTGCAATCAGTCACCAACTCAGGGCCCAGGGGGGACGTGCTGTTCTAATGAAATCAGAGGAAAAGCAGAAAAGCCTCAAAGAATAGAACCCATTTCACTTTTCAACCTTTCTTTTTTCCCAATGCTTGACGAGTACTGACAAGAATCTGCAAAAAGCAGTGTTAGTACTGTAAGTCCTTTGAGAGCTCCGTGGAGCTTGATAGTGAAACTCAAGAGAAGATCTTGTGAGCTTTTATCTTTCAAACCAGGCAAAACAAGAAAATTAACAAATGCACAGACTAGTAAGTCTCATCAACTACTTTGGCATCACACATTACCTGAGGGAGAACCACTGTATGAGCTGATGAATCATCCACTATAACAATATGCACCACAGCACACACTGGGACTCTGCAGATAATTAACAACAACACAACGTTATTTGCCATTTGACAGCAGCTGTTGGTCAAACCCCTGACCCACACTTTATACCCACAGATCCACATATTGCATAGATCAACACTGAAACTCAGCGGATAGAAGTGATTCAGCGATGACTCGGCACATGCCAGACAGGAATGATCAACATGAGCAGCAAAATTTCAGCCAAGCTTCATACTATCATAAATGAAACAGTAGCTGGACCTCGGAGGATTTTATTAAATATGACATAAAAAAAACAGAAGGACACACTAAAGCTTCATCAGTTGCACTTGCAACAACATGAGCCCTCAATAAGACAGTTAACCATAAATGAGTGTTTTACCCTCACGGTGCAAAATGATTTTACTCTGTGAGTCATTACGTCACTTCATACAGACCACAGGTCAAAAACTGTCCTTGATTCAACCATAGTAACCAAAATGAAGGTCTTTGGTGTTAATAAGTAATTATAGGATACAGATAATTGACTTGTCCTCCTGTGGTACATTCTGGTTCACCTTTACTCAGGTGAACCAGAATGTTTAATTTTAGATGGTCTAGTACTTTCTGGTAAATGAGACATTATACGGTTGGACCTCTGGCTGCTTCAGCGCTTTTTTACTGTGTCTTTCCATTTATATTTTATACACTTGTAATAGAAATTATTTTTTCTTGGGCAGAGTGTTCTACCACGCTGCGTGTGATATGAAAAGATAGCGTTGTATAGTACCCCTACATGGGTAATCAGTGGAATAGTAATGGCTTTATCTTTTAAGATAGTGTAACAGCCTCTTTCTAGTGATTCATGTCCTGATCTCGTAAAAGTCACTGAGACTAAAATGAAATCTCTTGCCAAAAGCTGTTGCACACGTTGAGTGGCAGGCCGCAAATGAATCTGAAAGCTCCCAGTTTAGCTGAATATCACATGTATCCCGGGATTTAGGGTCATTTAGGTCATGTTAAAAATATGAAAGTCAAATATGACTAAACGTGTTTTGTTTCATTCCCGTTCCTTTTGCCGACTAGAGATTGTTAGCCTCAGGGCGGTATTATGTGTAGCTACAGTACAGAAAGACCAGGGCACAAAACTTTTTCTGTCACAGAGGCTGATGGACACCAAATTTCAGTCCATTTAAAATTTTAGCAGCTCAGGCAGTTTTCGAATAGGAAAAGCACAGTTGGGGAAACAATCACCTGCCAGGGTGAAAAGGAGACAGCCTGAGTCACCCACCACTGCTAAAATTACACAGCGTTTGGCTGATGAATGGGGTAATGTCGTGCCCTGATAGTGGTCGAGCACGTTTCTGAACACACAATACATCGTACATTTAATGTCATTTTTGGAATTTCTTTATAATCAGTTGGTTGAATGTGCCACTTATTAGATTGCCAGGGCAGAAGATTCTGAAAGTGAGAGCTGTAAAGGGAGAGCATCGGATCAACATCTGCTTAACACATTTCCACAGATAGCAAGGTACTTCAAGCGCTGTGACAGGGTTGACATGGGTCCTCTTGATAATAAGGATGGGGGCATAGGCTGTCGACAGGGTGTTCTATGGATGGAAAGTTTATTTCTTTTCCACTCTGCTGCCAGCAACAGCCATCTATATTTAATATTTCCATTTCCCTTCTCTCTGCCCCGTTGGCCTGGTGTTACTGTAAGTAATGCTGCAAAACATACACTCACACTGCAGATTACTGAAATGTAGATGGCCGCTGTAAGTGTTCTGTTCTAAAAGAAAAGTTTACTTCAGTTCATTTTAAAGCAGATTTATTTTCATTCAAATGAAAAAAAGTACAGAATCTGTGGAGCTGAAGGTAATTTAAATTCAACATGTTCTTAAAAGTGTCCAAGATGCCTGATGTGTCCAAGTTTTCTTATAATAGCTAAAACAGACCTGAAAGGTGCACCGTATGTCCTGCCTGGTATTACATTAATGTAATGTGTATGTACAATTACACTATAATATGCTAATTAGCTGCACAGTGCAATATTCAGCAGACGGCAGCATCAGAGCCAGTGACACTAACTAAACTAAACTAACCAAACTGGGGTCCTCGCTGGAACACTTGGAGCAGGTGGTGGAGAACAGGAAGCTGCACAAACTGCTGAACATCAGGAGAACAGCTCGCATCGTCTCCAGCTCCGCTGTGACAAGGAACGGTACAGGAAGTCATTCCTGCCAGCTGCTATTACTCTGTACAACAACTATATTACTACTTTCATTATTTCTTTATTTCCTGTTACTGCACATTGCAGTCCATACACACAATTTACAGTTTACCAGGAGAGAACCGACACAGACACAGGGAGAACATGCAAACTCCAAGGCACCCGGCCGACCCGTGGACATGAATCTGGTTCCGTCTTGTCAGGATTCCAGGAGGAGCCTGGAATTGATCCACTGACCCTAGGGTTCGTACAACTGCTCTACAGCTACTGCTACGTCTAGATGATTGTGTTAATGCAGAGATGTGTGGGTGGACAATATTTTAACTTGAGTAACAAATATTTGCTTGTATCCTGGGGATTTATGAATATATTGTTCCTTCGATTGTCTGTACAGACAAAGGAGACTGGAGGGGAATAATCCTGGCACGGTCTGAGAGTTAGATACACACACACATACAGGCAAACTCTGTCACAGTGGTCTGTACATTGTCTGGCACATACTGTATGCTGTTTGCAGTAAATAAAATATTAGGCTGGCAAACAACAACTAATAATAGTAATGGTGAATAACACAGCACACAGAGGATGTTTGCAGTGTTGTACATTTCTAAAATGTATTCTCGATTTAAGTTCTGCATTCTTTTAAAACGATCCCCGCTGCTTTCTGCACTAAGATGCGACTGTTGCAGATACCAGGTCTGGTTTCCCTCCCCTCAAAAAAGGGCTGACATTTCATTCGTATCCAGTACATAGAGTATGGAAAGAAATTGCCACATATCTGAAAAGAACCCTAGCTACTCTGAATATTTTTCTTGTTTTGTCAGAGTTTCAGTTTTGTTGTGTTTCATAGAGCCTGAGCTGACACTTTTCATATCAGTGCATGCATTATGTCAGGCTCTGCTTACTGTCAATCTCCTGACTCCCACTGGGAAAAATATAAACCTCTGCAAGAACAAAAACCCCTTAAAACATGTAACTTAACAATCTGAGAATGTAAACTTTATAATAATACCAGAGCTGTTACCTTAATGTAAATACTCTCACATTTTACGGCATGTAAAGCCTTAATAAATAAAGACAATGGAACCTGACACTGCAGAAATGTCTTATTTAGTGTTGGGTTCTTGATTCTATCACACAGTAGACAGTGCAGTATATGTGAGTACAGATGGCAAACTCAGCTGAGTATACACCTGAGGAAAGCCTATTAATGATACAGCATGGTGATTGGGTTTTGTTTTAAGAGCCTGCTTCTGGTTTGTCTCCAGGGTGTGTTGCCATGCTGTGTTTGAAATCTATGCTCGGAAAGAACAGGAAACAGGAACAGCTGCTGCCAATGCTCTTCTCTTGGTCCGGACCGAGCTGTCCTCATTCTATCTATCTGTCTTTATGTGATTTTGTTCCTGTCTACTGGATGTCTTCTGCTCTCCTTGTCTCTTCCTTACATCCTCTTTACATCTGCACACACGCATGCGAGCATACACAGGCGCAGTCTTAACAAGGGTGCTTCATATTTAGTACATGGCACATTATGCAGTAATGCAACATCACGGCACTTAAAAACTATAATTATACTAATTTACACACACACTCGTGTGGTATGTGCAACCATGTTTTCTTCCTTTAGTTTAAAGACGACATTCGTCTTGTTCAGACTGAAGAAATAATGAGGACGTGATGTACAAGAGGGTTTTGTGTAAACTCTGACAACATTTTTTCCCAGAGTGAGTTTTGTCAAACACACACACACACACACACAGTTCATACCAACTTTGAGAAGTTCTTCCTTCCTCTCCTAATTCTGTCCTGGTCTATCTGTGTCTCTCAGATGGACACTGAAGTGGCCCCAGTTGTCTGACTGATGTGTTATTCTGGACAGGAAGCTCTGCCGTGCTCTGTTTTCTGTATGCAGACGCAGTGGGGACCCCTCAGTTATTTGCCAGTATTCTGACCTGTGGGACAATATTGTCCAGATGCTTCTCTCCCAGACCAAGTGGTTTCCCTGCCAGAGGAAGTCACTGCTCTAATTTGACATCCCTATATGTGCCACTGTGTGTGTGAGCACTCTGTAAACTAGTTGACCCATCACAGCTGCAGTGCTGTGCTACTCCATAAATTAAGGTGCACATTTACAAATCAGTCTAATGTAAATACAGTTGCTAAGCTGCATGTTGCCTTAAGTTTTCAATGCTAGTAGTAGTGATGACTGAATACAAAGATACGTGAATAGTTTATAGTCATTCACACACGAAACAGAACAAAACAGCAAACAAAGGTCATGGTGCATACTGTATTAATGGTTGCAAATAACTGCAAGCAGCTATGCAAGAACACTGTAATATTGTATTAAAAAAATAATTCTTATGTGCAACTGCAAATAGAAACACGTGATGGACACAGTTCAGTCCACACCAAATGTTTCATAACCTGCTTTACTAATTAGGAGAGTGTGAGTGTGAGTGTGGCACAGCTGGCAGAGCAGTTGTCCGTGAACTACAGGGTCAGTGGTTTGATGCCTGCTTCCTCCTGCCCACATGTCGAGGTGTCCTCGGACAAGACACCAAAACCTCGCATCATCTAATTACCTCATGGGGATCAATAAAGTCTTTACTATTGTTCTTTTGCTTATTGTAAGATGAAGTGGCTGACTCTTCTCCAGGTAATGTCTTCGGACGGTGGGAGGAAGCTACAGTACCTGAAGAAAACCCACACCAACATGGGGAGAACATGCAAACTCCACACAGCCCCGTGGATTCAAACCCACGTCTTTCTTGCTGTGAGGCGACTGCACTAACCTCTACACCACTGTGCCGCCCTTAACGGAGCTTATGTTTGAGCATAATCCTGTAAATTAACAATTATTAATTAATTAATTATCTATTCTGTGTGTTCATCATGACGCAGGCAAACATTTAGAAACACAGCAACAGAACAAATGTCAAAATGATGTAGGGCTACTGCGTGTTATCTGAGACATCGCAGCTATGTGTTCATTAACATCTACAATATCCTTTACTTCTTCTCTCTGCCTTTCATTGACAAAAGCCCTGTGGTGGTTTTAACATTATTGAAACAGTTGTCCTGGCTTTAATTTGTGACTCGGGGCTGTCATTATCCATCAGGAGAGACACTCTTGTCCCTTCCAATCTCCTCCCTGCGTCCGTCTTTCCCTTTTGCACCACCTAGACTTTGAATTCTCCTTTTGCCTCTGTCTGCCTCATAAATATTCAGCGTGCCAACCAGTAATTTAGACACACTATCTGCCACTCTCCATCATTTCTACACCTGGACACATGG
Organism: Ctenopoma kingsleyae; assembly: GCA_032353495.1. Classification (NCBI taxonomy): domain Eukaryota; kingdom Metazoa; phylum Chordata; class Actinopteri; order Anabantiformes; family Anabantidae; genus Ctenopoma; species Ctenopoma kingsleyae. The sequence goes on along the minus strand of JAUBNQ010000017.1, from coordinate 2,884,734 downwards.
ACGTTGACATCCCTATCTGTCCTAATCTGCTTTCATGTCCTTTATTTCTGTCCTCCTCTTCCCCTTTTCTTGCATCTCCTGTCACCTCTCGTCATCTCACACTCCTCGCATCCCATCTAACTTTGTCCTTATAGCCCTTGGGTTATTTTAGTTTTATGTTACCTGCATTGGAACTTGGTAGCTTCGTTGGCCTCCATTCGCCATCCTGTTGACAAAAAAGGTCCAACTTGAGCTTTCAACCACCTCATGTCCTCATCAGATGGAGTTATCATAGAGATGGTTTAGTTATTAAAATGCTGTTTTACCATTTCATCATAGTGAAATGTTATTAAATGTTCCATCAGTGTATCTAACCTTACTACAGGGTTAAGTACTGTGGCTCAGTTTGTGGAGCACGTTGTCCAATAATTGCAAGGTCGGTGGTCCCCTGCCCCACATGAAGTATCCTTGAGCCTGACATTCAACTACTGGCTAAGCGTGTGTCTCGTATTGGATAAAAGCTGCAGTTCAATTCAAAAAGGTTGGAGTTTGGGGTTGTGGATGTAGCATGAAGACTGGAGCTCACATGCGGTCAGCTGAGATTGTTTTATGCATCACATTGTGTTTAGGTTACTTAACTTTAACCGTATTTAATTTGCAATAACCATGATGTTCCCATAACCTCAACTATACCATAGTTTTTAAAAACAGATACTGTGGCCATGAATGCAATCTGGGGCATTGCGGAGTTAACATTTTTGTCTCACAACAGCGTTAAGAAAGATGAAAAGTATTAAAGAGTGTGAGAAAAAAAACAGAGCATAGGAGAGACAGATAAATAGACACGGGAGTCCAGAGAGAGAGAGAGAGAGAGAGGAAAGAACTGTGAGAGAGTGGTGAGGAAACACTGTATAATCAGTTTTGTTGGTCTTCAGTTTTGGTCTGGTGTTTGGTCTGCTGGTCACAGGCAGGACATTTACACTCTGTGTCTCACACATAAATCATGTCACACGGCTGAACGAACAGACACTGCCGGTATTTTAGCTCCAACAAAGCCCTGCTCCACGTAGCCCACCCTGCTTTCACACACACTCACACACAGAGCGTACAGTATCTGCACACAGTTTGTGCAGAGACGATCATGGTTCGACGTAGACGCGAACGCAGAAACACGTGAATGCATACACCAACACACACTCCATCTGTCCCATGTCTCAGCGTGGAGGTGGAGGTTTGATCAGTGCTGCAGGTGTTTGAGAGAAAGTCTCCCTCTTTCTGCTTCTTGTCTCAGGTAAACTGCTCCACAAGGTTCATCACTTTATGGACAAAGGGATGAATGATGTCGAATTCATAAATTTCCTGTCAAGTATTTCTTTTGTGGAGAGGAGACAAACAAATGCCACGGTCACGCTGCCCTGCTTTGTGCATCCTTGTGTCCCTCCATGCTGGTTAGATGATATCTGGCACAGGTTCCACGTGCCGCCTGGATCGCTCTCTTTTTGAAGCTTGTACAAACACGGGGGCCGAGACAACAGTCTCCAAATGCTTTGATGCAATTAGTCAACGGAGTGTGAAGCAGAAAAACTTTGTAGCTTTTTATACGGCGCACAAAAACATTGTCAACACAAAAGGACGCAGAGTTCAGTTGACAGGAGCTGGGTCTTTTTTATTGATGCCAGTACATCCCCTGTGTGTCTCACAGCCTGAGAGTGGATCTAGCATTCACATAAACCAGGTAAAAGGCAGGGGAGGGATGGGGGAGGCTCTGATGAGAGCTACGGTGCTCTGTGGTCTGCGGTTAGTGAAGGGCACGCTGGAGATTGGTTGAAACCTTTAAAAATGTTATGTTGAATACACGAGAAAGGTCAGGCAGTGACAGACGGATTGATAAAGATAGAGAGGAGCCACAAGAGCACTGCATGTTAAATTACACTTAGTCAAATGCAGGACTTGTTCATTTTGACAGAGCATGAAGTTGTTCTAATAATTCTGAATGATCTCTCCAAATGTGATAACTATAACGCTCCTGTAACTACGTGGTAATAATGATATGCTGCTTACAGCAGTAAAACTAAACAGAGGGTTCTGCTCCTGTAGCTCCATCAGGAGCAGCTTTCATTAGGTGGTGACAATCGGTGTAAATATTGATAATGACATTTTGAAAATTGACCTTATAATACTCCAATGCTTAATGCTGACCATGAACTGCACAAAACCTGATGACCCATGTTATCCCAGCATGATCTGACAAGGATTTAAACTTTATGTGCCAATGTCACCAATTTGCAGACATCTGACTGATGACAGAGAATGAGGGTGATAATGTTTTGAAATGCTCAAACTTTGTGATTATTCACATGATACGGTGAACGTCTCTCCTTTTTCCACTCATACACCCTCTTCTGATTTCCTCCTGTGGTCAAAATGTTCATATCTCGGTCCTGTGCATCATAACGTATCGTTTCCACCCGGACAACAACAGCTACGCCATCGTGGACTGCACGTGATTGCACAGAAGGCAACAGAATAAGTATTATTTGCATACGCTGAGAATTAAAAGTATTACATAAATGGTACTGTAAGAACCAGAGGAATTCTGGACCCAAAGAAAGTGCCAGACACAGCCAGGTAAGTTTAAAGATTTTAATAAAAACCCAACAGGTGTTAACAGGACGTGGAAAACGACAGTGAGTAGATCCTTTCACTGGGGCTACAAGTGTCAGTCTGTAGGTGGCACAGGTGCAGAGTCTAGAGAGGACACAGAGCTGAGTAGACAACATATAAGAAAGCAGAATAACTCAGCAGGTAAGTTATTACAGTTACTTCTTCCAGATGTCCGGGTAGGTGTGAAGACCACGAACGAGAACGAGAACTAGAGAAAATGGCCACCTCCACTACTGGCATCTGCTGCGTGGTCACTTGGAGAAGCGTGCGTAATGGCAGGTCCACTGAAACACCTACTCTTAATGTGGGAAAATAAAAACGGTGCTTGGGAGGTAACAGAAACACTGGTTAGCACTCAGGTAGGCCGAGACGGTCACAAACACGCCTCCAGAATCCTCTTCAAAACTGTTCACACAAACAAAAATCCTCTTCAGAGTCATTCACTAATCCACCTCCTCTTCAGAATGGACTCACTAATAAATCCTCTTCAGAACAGTTCACAAGACTGTGACAAGATCACCAGAGGGATTCTGTGAAACTAATCACAATCAGAGAGCCAAAGCCAGAGAACAGGTCCACACAAACACCAGGGACTAGACTGAGCCGGGCAGAGAAGACGGCAGAGGACAAAACAGCAGAATCTTCTGAGGACACAAAGCTGGAGACCTGTGATCAGGTAGACGGAGCAGACAAACTGGTAACTGGTCATGGTGAGCAGATTAAGAAAGGAGAGACCCAGGAGAAACCAATCAGGTTAATTATCTGTCAAGCACAATGAAATAAGGGTGGGGGAGACCAGAAATAAACAGACTACCAAAATAAAACAGGAAGTGCGGATTGTGGCCATGACAGGTACATAAACATTCTGCTGCAGTGCACCGTTTTTGTTATTTTCCTTCTTTTAAAGGTGCACGAATAC
>JAUBNQ010000017.1:2850192-2861748 GCA_032353495.1 Ctenopoma kingsleyae | reverse complement strand
TTTCACCCGTCTCCTTCAACTGAGTGTTCACTTTCATCAGCTTTTGCAGCTGCAGCTGCGGCTGCGGCTGCGGCTGCTCTCACCTGATCTAAGATCTGATTGGTTCAGGTGTTGGATCCACAACAGGATGTTTAGTAGAAACATTTCCTCTTTTATTTACTTTGAAATATTTTGATTCATTAGTCTGAGTTTTCTCTGTGAACATCGATTCTTTTACTGAATAAATGCTGTGATTGATCAGAAAAAGCCGATCGTATCTTAAACTAGACTGTTAAGTGACTGATTACATTCAGAATAACATCTGCACAGATGTTTCAGTCCTGACAGTCCAAATATGTGACAGATAAATAATCAAATGTCTGTCTTGTGTTTCTATTGACTGATCATCCGCAAACTGACACGATGACTGCGTTTCATCACAATTTAACCATGTTTCATGTGAAATAAATGAGTCATATGGAGGTTAAACCATAAACACACCATCTTCTGTGGAGCATTTTAACAACAAACAACAGTTAGTGGAAAATACCTTTTATTTAATCTGCATCCGGCCTCAGACGATGTGAACATTTGGTACAAACAGGAGCTTGATGCTGCTAGAATCGTTAGAAAGTGATATGACAATTGTTGGCAGGGCTACAGTCTGTACCAGGAAAAATAGCAAGTATATGCAGTTGTTTGCTGATGTCTATGTTTTTGGAGACTATAAAATATCAGAATCAAGTTAAGACCGTGCGAGGTGAGACCTAGACTCTCAGCACATTATACCATCGTAGATCATATCGTGCTGAGGGAATCCTCTGCTCATCTCAAGTCTTCACAGTCTTGCAAAGTCAGCACACATAACAGCTCAGAAGAATTGAGAGGGAAAAGGGAGAACGAGAGAGTTTTCCTACCACTGCTTTCACACCAACTTCTCATTCACTGCTGCCTCATTTAGCGCAGTCGCAAATTGTTAAGTTGCTGGATGACGGAATCACATCAGAGAGAGAGAGAGAGAGAGAGAGGGAGAGAGGGTGGGTGTGGGTTTCCTCGAGTAAGCCTGATTGTTCTTGGACGAGTTGAATGGATAATAAACAGAGAGGAACATTAAATTTGTCACACACACTGACTGCTCGCCTGACGGACTGATTTACTGACTAACTGTTTTTTTTTTCAGCATGCAAATGAGTTATAACTGCTGATATTTCACAGATTTGTTTCCCTGAATAAATGAAATCATCAATTAAAAACTGTAATTTGTGTGTAATGTGAAATAGTTTTTTGATGATCTGAATAATTTGAATGAGCAAAAAAAAAAAAAAACAGGAAGGAGGCAAATACTTTTTCACAGCATCATGGCTAAATCATAAATTGACTGAAAATTCAAAAACTGATGTAGATGGATGCCCTTTGTGAGGTGGGACTGAATCCAGTCCATGACGTTCTAAAGGATAACTACTATGGATAATGAAACTGTTTTTTTATTTTTCTGCTACCTTTTATGACTTTTTACTGGTGGGAGTACCATTACACGACCAGAAAGGTTCCACAGTTCACATTTCTCTTACTTGCCACGTTTACCTCAGTCTGTCTACACAAAGGCAACTCCAGTTACCAGCCAAAAGACCAAGTGAAGCCCAAACAGCAAAGCTCACTTAATTCCCAATGCGAAAATCTCAAAAGCCGATGAAAAAACTAAATTAAGCAGAAAATACACTGTACCAAACAGGTACAACGTACCGTCAAGGGGAGTTTTAATAAACTTGTTCAGCTCTCAGTCATTAACGCTCTGTGCCATCCTGTCTCCTCGCCTCCCCACTGAAGTCGAGTTGAAAGCACCAGGATATCAGGGGAGAATTGTGGTGTAATTACTAAGTGATAAAACAGAAACCGTCGTCATTAGAAGGATGTCTTTCCTCCTCTGTTGTCGTCTCTCCTCCCAGTTGCTCCTGCTGCAGAAAACACTTTTCAAAGCTGTTATATGAGTTTTTGCTAACTTGTCTACCGAGACCGGAACTTACCACATTAAAGTCCCAGCAGAAAGTTTTGTGTGAGCACATGCGACAGATGTAGATGGACATGTGTTAGCGCACCAAAGAAAACCCTCTTTTATACCATTCTCAGTAGTTTGATTGTGAAGACACACACATACTGCACACTACCTGATGGTTTGGTGCTTCAGTCACGTGCAGGAGTTTGGTGGAGTATGCTCAGATTATTGATCATTGATGTCCATCCTTTCAGGCATGTTCTCCACCTCCTGCTTTGGGATAACCTGAAGCGTTCCTAAGCCAGATGAGATAGTAAGAACCTCACTAGTGTCCTGAGTCTACTGCAGGTTGTCCTCCTTGTGCAGAATACGTCCACAGGAAACAACATGTCCATTAGGCATCCTCTCGCCTCACTCTTTCCTCTCTCCTTACCAGATACGCGAAGCAGAAAGTTTCAGCCTGAAAGAGCTGCGGTTTAACTTTGAGCTCCTCACCCTGCCCATGAGGATGAACCCAGACACCTTATAAAGAAGCTTATTTTGTATTTCTTATCTCATTCTTTCAGTATATACCCACATCTCATGTCAGCAGGTGCAGTTTAACCAGCTCGATGTTTGTTTTCATCTCTGCCGCCTCTTCAGTTGTGAACAATGCAGATATAACCACAATCAGCCCATCACGTGTGACCCGGAGCCTGAAAAACCTGGAGCAAGCTCCAAGGTATTTTAAAGTGCAACAACCTTTAACTAAATATATAAAAGACTGAAGTCCGGCACATTTATGGCACTGTCACATTTATTAATGTGCAGGCACCAACATACAAAACACGGCTACGACGCTGCACACAGAAATGACTCTCAAGAAAAGCAAATACAGCTCACTGAAGCCGCGCAGCCTTGTTAGCCAAACACACACGGCTAACAGATGATACATACACTTGTTCCACTCTGTGTCTCTGTCAACACTCTGTGAGACTTAATCAAACTCAAACAGTGTTAAGCCCTCGTCACCCTTTCATCCTCAGACGAGGAAGATGACAGACTTAAAATTCAAATTTAATAACTGTCTTTATTCTGCAGCACGACTGAGGGGGAAAGACATTGCATCTTTATTTTATTCTATTGTAATAGAAACTTTTCAGTAATAATCAATGTTAATAGTTGTTAATAACTTTATTTAACCATTTTGCGCTTTGTGTTTTTGTGCTCAGCAAACCTGTCATAAAACCCTTCTGGCAATGAATACAATTGCAAAGCGCGGAGGGAGACATTTATTTGTAGCCCAAAGCTGATAATAAACATCACACCTGAGGTCACGAAAGAGAGAGAACACAGCACAGAGTAGTGTAAGGAGAGAGAGCAAGTAGGTGAAGAAGCAAGAAGTAAAAGAGGAATGGGGTTTAGGAAAATGGGAGATGGAACGGATGGGAGGGTGATAGTAGCTGAAATGATGGCCACCCATGAGCTCCTCTAATATGAGGCACAAATGGATCTGCCTTTTATCCCAGCAATGCACACACCATCAATAAAACCCTGTCAAATCGAAGAGGGTAGCTCATTTATGCTGCAAACATACGCACCCACACACACGCACACACACACACACACACACACACACACACAGGTGGCAAGCTCATTTATGCTGCTGTTTATTACCATTATCGCCAGACGAGAGGAAGCGAGCAAGAGCCAGGCCGCATTTCGCTCCCTGACGCCCGTCATCATCATCTGAGTCTCAGGTGTTTATCGGGCTGTCACTTCGCAGGAGGCCCAGCAGGCGCTCTGACACTCCTTCCTTCATCATGTCCCCTCCTTTATGCCCATGCACTCTATCTGCACTGCTTTATTGTTTTTTATCATTTCCTGCATTTGTTTATCTTCCCCGTTTCCTTTTCATGCTGACTCCTCCTCTCCTTATACCTCATATATTTTCCTTTTAATTTCCTCTTCGTCCCTTCTGGACGCAGCGATGACAGCAGTTCTCTCACTTTTCCATTATTTGCTAGGATTTTTTGTTTACAGATATGACTCTTTTCTGGGCTTGTCCATGTGGTTTCAAAGGGGGAAACTCTGCCGCTTAATGATCTCAGAATCTGTTTTCCTATGGTTTAATCACTCCCCTGTGCATTTTTATCACTCAGGTAAAACATCATGGGTCTAATTTAGGTGTTGTGCTTATCAAAATTCAGCAACTGGTCCATTTTGGTGGCCATTATTTTGAAAGGCAATTACTGTGTGTGATAATTACGTTAATGGACAATTAAGAGAGACCGACTTTATCATGGTATAATTGGGGATCGACTAAGCTTTCTGCATTGACAGCTATTAGTAGTAGGAAAGCTGGTGCTTGAAGCAGTACGTTCCTCGTTCACTGTGGCATCCTTTCATTTGAAATCATACTTCAAAGGGTTTGGCTGTTTTAAATGGTGGATATACCCACACAGATATTTGAGGATGAAAAGTTTGTGTTTGTTTTTATGGAAGTTAGTTTAAGTACCAATCACTTTTTCTGCATCAAGGGTATATCAGTAGTAGTATTGATATACTATACTGTGTTGTTGGCATCATGTCTTTCCCTGTAACGTAACCTCAACTACAGCGTGAGTAAATGTTGGAAGACATTTTTCAGCTTGTGCGTTTTCTACTTTACGCCAGACATGTTTTGCACAGCACCAGTTCTGCCATGCATCCTCTCGTCTAACACAGATACTGTCCAGACATCCCGTTTGGCTTTGACAGTGTTGCCATATCAGACTCCTGTGCGTTTTATGGTTGGGTTCAGATATCACAGTACTGGGTTAGGGTCAGGGAAAGACTGTGGCCTGGATCAATAGACGAACACGTAACAATCACCTGCATGAAAGATGAAACCAAAACATGATATTTTCTATAACCTCAGTACTTTTCTTGCCTAAACCCAACCTTTCGTGGACTATAACACATATACTGTGTACAGGGTAATAGTCTCTGTCTCTTTCTTCTGGTTCTTCATGTTCTTTGAATGTAACACACTGTCTGTTCATTTCTTGCTACCTTCAAACCACCTTCCCTTCATTTGGGCCACTATTAATCTCCTTTTTCAAGCCATCAAATCCCCACCTCAACCTTTTCAATTTTAATGCCTCAACCTCTTCCTCCTGTCCTTCCTCACTCTCCTTTTTTCCGCTTCCTTTCCTCACTCTTTCCTTACTGAATCTTTTTTGCCTTTCTGTCACTTTTCTCCTCATTTATTTTTTATTCCAAACAAGAAATGAAGTTGATCTCATTATCTCTTCTGTTTTGCCCTTTCTTCATCTTGCAATCCATCTCCTACCTCTAATCCTCTTCTTTTACTACTCCCTCTGTCTCCATCTGTTCTCTCTACCTGTTTCCTTGCTTGTTTCCGCCTCCATGGGTTCCAAGGAGCCCACATGGGGAAGAACTATTTGCTGCCAGTGTCTCTCTTTTGCTTATTCCTCCACTCTTTCATTCACACACTCTCAATCCCACAGGTTTCAGATTCCTGTCTCCCTCTCTCCATCTCCATCCCCCTGTCTCTATCCCTACCATAACCGTCTCTTTCTTCCCCTCCACTTGCCTTCCATCTTCGTTCCCATGCTCTCATGGGAGCAGGTGGTAGAGGATGACGCTTTGCTTTGATTGCTGAATGGCTGCAGGCATTCCCGGGGCAGAGTAGCTGTGGAGCATCAGTGTGCTGGATGTAGTGGTAAATAATCTCGATTGGGGAGAGAGGAACAGAGACACACTCTGGAGGGGAAGAAGGAAGGAAGAGAGTGAATGTGTGTGTGTGTGTGTGTGTGGTATTATCACCAATGTACTTTTTGGATGGATGACGAAGCATTTTAGGCCACATTTTAATAGAAAAGTCAGAAATGTACACTATTATATTATTTAATTACATACATTATTTAAGTGATAATGGTTGCCTTCAGCTATATTACAGGACTCAAACCTTTTCTACGATGCGCACTAAGTATGTATACGTGTGCCTCACAAATGTCAGTGAAATTTTCCTCAAACTGTGACATTGTAGTTCTGATTACCATTCATGCCGCTGCTGTTTGGGACCTACAAACAAATGTTTTATTCATCGCCGACTTGTGAGCAAAGTCATCTTAATGCTAATCAAATGGCAGAGAATAAAAGACTAGACAAATATTCTACTAGTTTAATAGAATATTCACAAGACATTCTCCCTGCTGTGTTTCAGAAGGGTTTAGAGCTGTTCTTCTTTTTTTAATGAGACAGTGTTTGATGTTTGGAAGTATAAAGAAATGTCCTTTTAATTGTGAAGATTTTTTTTTAATTAAGAAAAAAATGTATTATCATCAACACAACTCCACCTGTAATCAGCTGATATTATACTGCAGCAGTTGGCACAACAGCACGAACTCATTCAGTTACATACTGTAACAACTTTTATGGTTTCAACCTGAAAAAGTAGAATTTGATTCTGTTTCTCAGCGACGGCAAAACCTTCTCCACAAAAACAAAGATGGCAACAGGAAAGAAGTTACTGTACAGCAGCAAAAAACAAAAAACAACCATTATGTGCTGTACGGTTCAGCTGTGAACCCTTGATTGACTGATGGCTCAGTGGGTAGAGCAGTTGTCTTCCAACTCAAGGATGAGTGGGTTGATTCTCAGTCCCGGAAAGCCGCACACAAACAAAATAAAAGTTAAGGATAAGTCTAATTATCACCTGATAATTGGAGATTACTGCACAAATGATTTATCTTGTTTTCTATTAAATGAGGGTGCATTCGTCTGCTGCTGCGTGGCGACTGACAGCAGGTCACTGAAAAATAAAAATGTCATTTCAAGTGTTGCCGTGACATTTTGAACCTCAGTCAGGGAGGTTTTCTGAAATCATCACGAGGAGCGACGCGTCTGTTTAATCACTTCAGCTCGTCACCCTCATTTAGTTTCTGTGATGAATGATAATAATGTTAGTCTCTTCACAAAATGTGAAAAGGGTTCTGTAACAATGCAAAAAGAGTCCAGGAAAGTACTGTGAACCCGGTGACCGCTGTAGTCAGACGGCAGGTTCCTTTGGTTTAAGGCTGATGTTAAGCTAATGCACCTCATCAGAGTTTTTTACCTCACACTTTATGTATGTATATGTTTTACATAACATACAATATGTGTAAATTATTATATTTATATATCATTCAATCAAATATTTTCAGATTATGTTGTTGCCTTGTATTAAATTAGAGCAGAGTTTGAGTAATTTAGACCATCAGAAACACAGATAACCAACTTACAGGGCATGTGTCTATGAAATAGCACAGATAACACAGTTGTCTGCATATATATATAAAATATAAAAACCTCAGGACACTGGAGATTTAGAGATTCTAAAGCTGGACAACGCTGGTTTGTTAGTGGTAGATGCTGTAAGTGTACAAACACTTTGTAAAAGTAAAGTTACTTGTTCTCTGGAGGAGAAACCATCTATAGTGTTTGCATTATATGAGTATACAGTAAACAAGGGGCGGCTGTGGCTCAGGTGGTTGAGCGGTCGTTCACCAATTGTGCGATCAGCACTTTAACCTGGCTTCTGTCCTTGGGCGAGACACTGAACCCCTAGTTTCTCCTGGAGGGTCAGGCCAGTGTCTTGCATAGCAGCTCCGCCGTCGGTGTGAGTGTTTATGGGCAATTGAGAAGTAACACTGCAAAGTGCTTTGAGTATTGATATTATAGAGAAATACTAATATAAGTGCAGCCATTTACTGTTGAGGTAAATCATGCACAGTGTTAACTAATGGGAAAACGCTTTAATCATTTTGTCTACATTAGGTGACTGATGACTCATATTTTCTCCCCATTTTGCTCCAAGTGGCCATTTGACAGAGCTTTTCTCCAGACAGAAAATAATAGACTCTCCACTCCCTGAAAACGGTGAACATGGTGATTCATGTATGGACCAGCTGAAAGCAGGACGATTGGTCCTCCTGAGCAGTGTGAAGGGCAAATACCAAGAAAATGATCTTAGTAGCAGAAAATGTTGTTATATTGTTGTAAGATTATTATGGATTATTGTCCTAATACATTAATTTGATGATTACTTTGTTCAATTTATAAAAAAAGCAGAAAATAATAGAACATATTATAACTTCCTGCACATTATAAGGTGACTTACAATATTCAGTTTAGTATCATATACAATTTAAAAAGTAAAAAAAAAGTATAAAGTATAGAATTATTAAGATGATGAAGCTGGAGTATGCTGAAATTATTGTTTATCACAATAGTTGCAGATTAATTTTCTGTTGATTGACTAATTCATGCAGCTCTGTTAAAGACTTGTTTAGTCCTAATCTTTTTTGAGTTCTTAACTCTTTAATAATATATTTCTAGGAAAACCAAAAAATACCAATAATCTGTGGAAGTGGAAAGTGCAAAGCAAGGTCGTCAGATGAGCCACAGCTGGTGTCTCATCACCTCACACAAACATCAACTCTTCTCTGACAGAGGCAGCAAAGGTCATTCAAAACACCTCCTTCTGTAGGTAACACTTTCACTCACACTTTCACTCCCATGTTTCTTCAGCCTCGCTGCTATCTTTTGATTTTGACTCATAACGACATCTATAGCTACTTCTACTACTTCTTCACTATCCACTCACCCCAGTGTTTCCCCAGGCTGGTGTTCTGGTACTGGGATATCACCTCCTCTCCCCTCTACACTAAGGTTAACTAACATCTCTCAGTTTCTCAGTACACTGTGACTTTTGTTTACTGGCATTATGTGAAGGGTTTGGTCATCTGCAGGCTGTACAGGTAAACATGTAGACAGTCAAGTCTTCTTTCAGCAACATTTGCTTTCATTGGGTCTTGTGGTGTAATTATATGGATCATCTGCAGAGGTTTGTTTGTACATACTGGTTGCCCTGGTAATAGGGCACTGCAATAGTCAAGAACAGATGTGACTAGTACCTGCACAAAGAATCGGGTAGCATATTCAGAAAGGTAGAATCTCATCTTTCTGATGTTGTAAATCTAGATAACACAGTAATGTCATTCACTCTCAACTTTAAAATTTCTACTCCTTGCTGATACTGTATATACAGAAAACGTATAAATAAATAAATCATTCTGAGACACTTGATAAGCATGTACTGTTCACTAACTTCTATAACATATGCATATTTCATTAAATCACAGCCTTTTATCCTCCTCTTTTGGGTCATGTTCTGCACGTGTTCTTCTATGTGCATCCTGTGATATGAACAGATTAAACTGCACTGTGCACACAAGAAGACGTGCATCATGTTATTTGAACTCAAATCAAGTCACAACTGTGGAGTAGTACATCCACATCTGTCTTGCTAATAAAACATTCCTTGCAGAAACTACTTGTTCTCTTATTCTGTATTCTGTATCTGTGCTCTCTCCTCCACTGCTGTCACAAGACACTTTCCCCATAGGAACTATTAATGTGTGAATGTTATTGTCTTGGCGTCTGTTCAGCTCATCCACTCACAGCTGCCCGTGCCACCTGACGATCAAGAAATCTGCAAACAGTGGTTTTACAGGCAACTGTAGAACTAGTAAATTTATCATGCCTAAGGCAGTGCTAATCTAGGCTAGATGTCTGCGCTGTGTAATGAGATGTGGGAAAAGGGTCTGTTCATTATTTCTTTAACATAGTATGATTTCAGTATATCTCAACACAGCCTATAGTAGCTCAGTGTAACATCCGATACCTGACAGAACTTACAGCATCCTACATGTCTCCTATAACGCTGCATTTGCCATTTCAGGCCACAAATTCTAATATCGCTAAACAAAATTATGAATGGTTTCATTTGCAAGGACACGTAACATGGTGAGATGAGGGAATTTCAGCTTTGTACTGCCGCTGCACAAAAGAGAGCGATGTTATATACCGTATCACCCCTGTTAATCAGTAATTAACCGTGTCCAGTTTGAGACCACTATCATTCAATTTATCACTATTTTGAGAAAGACTAGACATTTTTATGATACTCTGTTACATCTAACTTAGGAAAAGGGGGTCTTTATCTATACAATATAAAATATATACACACAAAATAAGGACTAACAGTCCTTTAACTGACATTCTGATATTATCAAATGTATTAGCAGTTGTGTTTTTTGTGGGTTGCATTGGATGGGCAGTGCAGGATGAAACACTTTAATGTTAGGAGGTTTTCAGTGTCTTTGTAGTAAGATTCCTGGGACTCATTATTGAACCCCATTCACGTGGCCAACTTTATTTATCCGCCGTACATTTACAGCAAATGATGGAAAGCCTGTCAAAATACTACACGATTCAGATCAAGTAATATTACGCTTGCATGTTCTAACTATGTACATCCAAATGTTGGTAAAAATGTTTCATAAATAAACACATATAAACAATTAGATTAGTAGCCTAGTGAGTATTAGTGGTTTTAAACACAGGGAATCCACACACACATACTCACTCTGTAGCGGAATCTGTTCCTCATCCCTGTATGAAATATTCTGGTGAACAGTTTGTTCTGAAATAAACCACAGAGGAGAATGGAACGTGATGTGAGCTTTGCTAACGTATTACAGCTGGATCAACGTCATAATAGCTGCTGAGACTCTGACCAAGACACAGACCCAAACGTAAAATTACATAAAAACTGGGCCCTGAAGGTGATGTGAATCTAAAATGGAGCTTTTATGGCGTAATGTGGCTTTATTGTTGGGGGCTGCCATTACTTTTCATTGCCAGCAACCATTTAAAGGCACTTAAGTTTTGAATTTTACATGCCAGTGGCCCGGTTGGGCTGGCTGAACAGGGCATCGGGATAGTTATGCGCAACTCACGAGAGATTTGGCTATTCTGAGCAGCTCAGTCATTAATTCAGTGTAGTGATTTGCTCTGGCTCTGAGTTATTTAACATATGACATAAAGAAAACTGTCTTTTGCTGGACCATTGGCACCGTGAGCACATAGCCAGTGGTAGAACTAGCAGAACCTCCATATGGTATTTTCATAAACCTAAAATGTTTAATCTGGTAATATTTTACTAAGCAAATTCAAATGGACCAATTCTGAAAATATGAGCCAAACTTTCCATCCACATCTTTATACACTCAAGAGATCTGACACTGTACAGCCTACAGCAGAGACAGGAGAATTTATGAGGTGGCAACGAGCTGTAGAGCTGCTTTATGAGCTGGCAGACACGTTTTGTGGGCAGGTGCTCTTCCGTGTTTTTACTGCCTTTGCTCTCCTCCTCCTGCTCCTCTACCTCTATCCCTCATCATCCTGGCAAACCCTTGAATCCTTGTCAAGGACAGTGGAAGTATCTCTTATTTGTGTGTACACATGCAGGGATACAATAGATAGTGAATGATGAATGCTGACTTTAATCAAATCCATGCTTCTAAATGAACTAGACATACAAAGTTAGGTTGGATGCAACCAGTTGCACAAAGCTAAAAAAAAGAAGAAATGCATCAAAGTAGTTTTCTTTCAAGGCACCGTGGGACTCTCTGTGTCTCTATGGTTTACAGTGAACAATATAAATTCTGCTTCTAGTTTTATCCTCCAAACAAAGATGTAATGTGCAGCTGAAA
>JAUBNQ010000017.1:2832643-2843274 GCA_032353495.1 Ctenopoma kingsleyae | reverse complement strand
TCAATCAGAGACGGGACTTCAGGAGGGTACGGGCAAAAACAGGCAGAGCAGAGCAGACAGGTAAAAACTGGCACAAACAGGTAAAAACAGGTAGAGGTTGCCTGGAGGGTTACCACCAACTACGGCAACAATCTGGTAAAGGTGAGGGCAGACAGGTCTCCTAAATAGCCACAGGTGTTGTCACTTACCCTCTCACCTGCAGGCAGAGACAGGCAGGAAGCAGAACTAGCAAAACAGGAAGTTGTCAAAATAAAACTTTCAGGGCTGAAGTGTGACAGGGATAATGTTACTGACGTCAGAAGAGAGTCATCAGAAGTTAGTAATTTACAGCACATTTGTGCAGCTAAAGCTATAATGTCGAACTTTGGGGAATGAAGTTAGCTGTAGCACCAGACCTGAAATCAATCCACCCAATAAATAAAAAAAAATAACAATAAAAATACTGACGCTGTGTCCTGTCACCATACAGCCATGGTCAAAAACTGTGGCATCTCACAAATACATGCAAAGTACCATTTTGTGTTGACATGCAACTCAGGGTTTGCCCTTGTCTGATTGGCTGGAGGGAGGCAACTCTGAAAAATCTGTAAGGAATATCTCTGTTCTGTTCTTTCACAGTACCTCAACACATTAAGATAAGTTACGAAGCATTTTACGACAGTTCTCAACTCAATGTGTTAATATCAATGTGATATTAATCTAACAGGAGATGATCATGATCATCATGAGTTACAAGCATTAAGCTGACGGTTGGGTCCAACAACTGACTGTGTGTAGTTATACGCATTGCGTTGTCCTACTCACTCAAAAATAGCAATTAGGCAGAATAAAGCTTACTCAAACTTTGCTGCACTGATTGTCAATCTGAACATTAAACAGATTAATTTCTATTCATCGGTTTATTGCACTGGGGGTGTGACACTTACATCTTAATTTGGTCCTGGGTTTGCAGAGTGCGTGCGAGTTAGTGTGCATTTATAGAAAAAAGAATGTGACACTGTTAACTAACTATCAAAATGTGCCCTCAATAATAATCAGATCTTTAAATACTGCACCCAGAGTCTTTATAGGCAAAACAAGCTATTTACTGACAGTTTTACTGTTGTCTGGATGCAAATATGTGCTGAACAAAATAAATGATATTACATTATAACATTACAACAGTATTTTGACCATTTAAGCCTAAGAATGTCAACATTACTGTGCAATGTTCTGGGGAGCATGAACGAAACATCACGACAGAAATAGATCATTCAGGTAAAATGTGGAAAGTTTGGCCAAATGTTGATATATTCTCTAAAGATCTACGGCAACCCAATGTTCACTATCAAACTTATACCAAATAAAATAAAATAAAAAACAATAAAACAAAATGAAACAAAAACTATATCAAAAATATATAATTTTAAATTTTCTGGTTTATGTTAAATGAAATAAATGACACTGCAAAGCAAATACAGGCATTTCATCAACACCTTTTGATCATTTATTTTTCATCTCTCACATCAGCTTCTTTAAAGGCATTCTGTTATACTTCCTCATTATTTTACAAAGCGACGGCAAAATCGTGAAAGACGACAAAGTCACAATATTAACCACACGCGTGCTGACGTTGTCACACATGCAAAGCGTGGAGACACACATTGATAATCTGAAATGGCTCTTTCATCACAAAGATGTCAGCCGTATCCATTATATTTATTTTTATTAAGACGCACAGATTGTTCTCGGCTTTAAAGATGCTGCTTCTCTGCTGATGTGTGTGTCTCAGTGGGACTGAAGAAGAAACACAAGTTGTACTGTAATGCTACCTCATCAATGATTTGGATTATTCAGGACAAATAAAAATGTTTTGGATGTAAGAAAAGTTCAATAAGACTATCCTGTGTATTATCATATGAACTACAGCAAATAGTTATACTGTGCAGTCTGGAGACTCCTAAAGTGGGCAATAGTCATTTTACATTTTTATTGGCTCATAAATATTCCTTGCACAGTTCATGAATATCTTACCCTGCATTAATAGTCAGTAAAAGATCAATTAACATATCAGTCAGAAGGCCCAGTGAAGTCTTTGACCAGCTGCGGTGTTGAAGCGTTGTGGGAGGAAGAATCAGGCCCTCCTCCTCCTCCCTCCCTCCTGTTATTTTCCTTTAGTCATAATCTTCTCTTAATGGTCATAAGACAATTTTTAATTTTGCTTGCCTGATCTGAACTTTGACCAGTTTGGTTAATTTGCATGTGAATGATTAAACATATTCCTAAGTAATTACAATTTCATGACAAAGGTCAAGTCACATGAGGCCAAAACGTGATCTGTCTTTATCAGACAGACATCTTCTGGTCCATCAGAAAGAAAGACAAAGATGGGCCGGAACAAAATAAAAAAGGGCTGATGGGTTTGTGACTGAATACTACAAAGATCAGGGGAAATGAGCTGCAGCTTTACCAGGGAGTATAAACATGCCAAGTAGGTCTCAGACTGGAAACCAGGGCTCACAAGCTCTGACCGCCTTCCTGACCATGTTTTGCCTCAGATTTCTGCACTAACTTGTTCTTTGAGTTGAATATTGGACGTGGAGTTGTTTGTCTCCATGTCTATAAAGCACAGCAAACGGTTGATTCAGGGCTTTTTGTGGAGCTTTTTGTCCAGTGTTTCTGTGCTTACTGCTCACTGTTCAGTTTCCATTCTGAGTTTCTATTCTTCAGCTGCGCTGACAAAAAGCCAAGAGTCCACTGTCAGTGTTCAAATTGAACCCAAATGCAAGAGATCCACCATGTTGGCTGTTACCTGAACTGTATAGTATAGTTCACCAAGGAACTATTGTTTAAGGACAATACAGAAATAATACAATAAAATATTATTCAAGTTGCTTTTGTGTATGAGATGTGCTATTTAAATATGACTTGACTAGAATATTCACCTGCTGCTGTCTGCTCAGCCCGCTCATCGTCCCTCACCCTTCATCCCATTAATCACATTATTTAACAGTGACCCTCTCTGAGTCCTGCTCAAAATGTAATACTCAGTAATTAAACTAAACATGTGGATGTGTCAGTAACAGAGACTGAGCTTAACGTAGCCCTAAATGGGAGTGACAGAAAGTGAGCAGTCAAATCCACATATTTCTTTAATACATCAAAGTCTCCTTGGTGTCTGCTATGCCTAAATATCCCGCCACAACAATATCTTATTTGTGGAAATACACTATAATTACTGCTACTAGTGCATGAACAGCAGAATGTCAGGACAAAATTGACATCATGTGAAAAACCATTATACCGGTCAGTTTCAAACACAGTTTCTGATTCTGCTGTGACATATTGCCCCCAAGCATAGTTGCAGACACCTTACATTTCATCATGTTCTGCTGTTAACTGGTTTACAAGTCATCTGTCTCCCTATAGAGTAAGAATGATTGGATACGTCGTCCAGGCTAAATCCTCAGAGTAACAAAGTCATTGCTAAACTCACGTCGTATAATATTGCATGAGGCAAAAAAAAATCAATGGTTTTGCAGTAGATTGTTTTAATTGATTTGGCTTGGTCTACAAGGGTGCGTGAAATATTTTAAAAGCCAGACAGTGACAGCAGAAAATACAATGAAAAGAAGAGCCTGTTCATGCTTAGTGCCGTGTCTGAGAAAAAGTAGGACATACAGTAAGCGACATTTCACTTCCACGCCTCTCTAGAGATATTTCAAATAAAGTCGCTTGGACATCATCAGACCCATTGAGAAGATGAGTGAAATCATTAATTCATGGTCAATATGAGTGTTGAAGACAGTTTTCTGACATGTCAGGAAGTTGGAGTCTCGTGAAATTGTTGTGTATAGTGTGACAGGATGATGAAGGAGCCACAGTCACAATCAAGTAGGGCTGCTGGTTTGATAGGGATAACATTATTATTACACAGCAGCAGCATCGTCCCTTCAGGTCTTATGACCTCATTTCCTGAAGCATCTCAACTTTAACCAAGGAAAAGTTTGATATTTTAGGAAATAGGTTTACTTTATATAAGCAGCTGGTTAGCTTATTATAACACATGTAGCCTGTCTCTGGTCAAATCTAACAAAATCTGCACATTGTCACTTCTAAAACTCACTAATTAAAGTGTGGAGTCCTGTTGTCCCCGTGTGGTTTCTAGGCAACTAATGGTGCAACGACAGGAAATAGTTCAGGACAACATGTACGTGTGTCTATGTTTAGACGAATTTGGTAAGTGACCTTCACATTTGTCCTGCAGACATAAGTTGGCCATCACACTGCAACAATGCTCACAGTAACGAAGGTTCCTTTGGTGTTATTTCCGTTGCTGAGCCTATTGTGATATCCCTGCGGCATGAAAATCTTGCTTTTGAAAAATGTCTTGCTTTTCCTCTCACCTATGTGTCTTTTACAAGCAGTCGGTGATTCCCTTTGATGATGCCAACACAAAAGCCTTTCTGTCAAAGTACTTATTCAGATTTCTCTATGGTTTAGACTTACTCATGTTTTGACATTCTCTTGTTGCGTAAGGACGATCATGATGTTGACTGCAACTTTGAGCGCATGATACAACACTCACTAATAACCTTGGCAAGGGGAAAGCCCCTATCATCATCATCCTGACCTTCACAGGACTTAGATGAGATACAATAGCCTTGATTCTGAGCGTACACTCGCTATCAAAGCGCATTATCTATTTTGAGTGACATATCGCTTGCATGGGAGTGTCAATGTGCAGATTGGGGGTGATGCAAGCAGCCTGCAAGAAATGCTTCCAGCCTCCTGCTGCAGCAGAAGATGAACAAACAACATAGTGCTCCATTTTGTTTCACTGTTTCTGTCCACACGGTGGTAAGATCTTCAGAAAGAACAGAGAGCAAATTCAATATGCAGCTCAAGGGCATGTTTTGTGAGCACCTTAGTAAAACAAAAGGAAAAAAAATCCTAACCAGTTTAGTTTATCAGTACAGAAAGTTCACATGAGGTTTAAAGTTATGATTTCCACGTCCACCAGAGGCTTTTTGTTAGCAGCTGTTCTGTTTGCATCCTTTGGGATTATCTGGAAATACAGAATTTTGATTACCAAGATCATTCGACTGCTATACGCAGTAAATCTGTATCTGTTTTCCTGCACTGACACGTGTCAGTGCAAAGAATGTTTTGAGTTAATTTTGGGTTTGTGAATATTAATCACAAATTCTTGCTATTTTATAGGCAAGCCTCAATGGTGTTCTCTTTCAAAAGAATGTGTAACACATCTGCATCAATCCCGATACTGATTTATGTGGAAAGCATCTACATGTGCAGACTTAATGACCTACTTGGAAATGTTTTGTGTTATGGCTGACATACATACACACAAGTAGGAGTTACTGCAACAGAAATGTGTGGATGTTACATATTAAAAGTGGAAATAATGCCGTTTTTGTCCGTCTCTCTCAATCAGCCTCAGCAGATAATAACATTAGCTGTTGCGATCAAGCCACTTTCAACAATATGTGCTGTTACTAGGTCACACTAATGTCCAGGGGCCATGCCTGTGGCAGAATCCTGAATGATTCAGTGGACCCAGAGCTAGACAGAACCCCTCATGTGGCTTTATACAAACATATTGTGTACCACCACTGTTGAGCTCTTTTCAAGGCATCCAAAAATATTTATTTTTTTCCATCTATCACTGACTGTATTTAGTAACTTGTTTCACATATTCCTCTTTTCTCTTTGGTACTTTTCAATTAGCATTAGTCATTTTTATTCTTCATCAAAGTACACATATTGTAGCATGTGAACGTTTTATGAATCCCATAGAATATTCTCTGTTTCTGCATAAATAAGACCTAAAAT
The DNA here is from genome assembly GCA_032353495.1 of Ctenopoma kingsleyae. Taxonomy (NCBI): domain Eukaryota; kingdom Metazoa; phylum Chordata; class Actinopteri; order Anabantiformes; family Anabantidae; genus Ctenopoma; species Ctenopoma kingsleyae. The sequence goes on along the minus strand of JAUBNQ010000017.1, from coordinate 2,837,442 downwards.
GTAGTGTTCCTAGGAACAGAGATAAAAAAGGCTCATACTGTGGGCAGATAATATTGCTGGGGGAGGAGCCAATACAAATGTTTTACTTCTCGCCACATTGCTAAAAAGAGAAAAAAACCCACCAACACAGGACAGTCCAAACAGGAACTGCAGAGGGCTATCCGCTCACTTCTGGTAACATATAGGCTGCTTCGTTTATCACTTTCCACTGCAAATGTAGTACCCCATCCTGTAGCTGGTCACCATAGCAATGCTGCATGAAACTGACGTAAACAGCAGCCGGGATATCGATGAAATGACATTCTTGTTTTTTAGTATTTGGTCAACCTGTTACTATGCGACTGAAAAATCATTATTATTTTCTTTAGTAAATGAATAAACAAATGCATTTTCTGTTTAATTGATTTCCCTTTATGTAGTTTTAGGACTTGCATCATAATCACGACTGTGTACAGCTGCTTTGCATTTTCCACATGCGCAGACTAACTGTAATGCCAGAAGACTATGATGGCAGTTAATAACCCAAGTCCGTTTTTTTCTGTTTTACCTCAGCTTCCCTCTAATCACAAAAACGTATTCATTGATTTCTGTGGAATGCCATCAAAGATAAGGTCACCCTTTCATGAATGGCATTTAGAGTGTCACCTTGAAAAATGGAATATGAGGTTTTCACATATAAGGCAATTTTTTTGTGAATCACTGGCACATGATGGGGTGCATGCACAATGACAGGCCGTTGATAAATTCAGGGCTAAGACCCATGATGTAGCATGAATATGAAAGTTTCATGATGGAGATGGCTTGCATTACTCAGAATCACATTTTTCTTCTGTTGTGTCTGTGCCACATAATAGAGAATAATTCAGTATAAATTAACGAGAAAACTTCCTAACAGAGGAAACTCATCTATAGATTCCCCACTTTTGAAATTATGGCACTTATGATGAAAATAAACGCTCTGCTGCATATTTAACAAAACAAACAGGCACATCAAGAAGCTGATTTAAGACAAATAAAACCCAAACTCGCCTCAGATCTGGTCCACGGGCTGATATGAACAGGCATGTTGTGGGTTTTACACTGCTGACTTATTGAAGTATACTGTATAACAAACTGCGCAGAGGATTTTGTTGTGTTGATATCTGTCAAACATAATGTGACAAATTATTTTTATCACAGCAGAATTTTCATAAAAGGCACAGATATTAAAACCCTTAGAGACACAGACTAGCAATCTGGATTCAAAAGCTGTCCCCTGTGACATTTACACAACTTACAGGGCAGGCTTGATAGTTTAAATACAGGAATAAGAATTCTAATAATTGCATTAGAGAAAAAAATTCTCAGCTTAGACACAACAAATGTCCCATTATTCATTTTTGTAACAGTCTCATGAAGGAGACAAAGTAATACGACATTTTATTTTCATCTTATAGAAGTCAGTGAGGTTGAAATAATAAACCTGATAGGTTCAAAATTGCTGCGAGTCATTTATCTGTATGCCCGACACTTAATGCCGAGGTTTGCCCATAGGTGTAGAAATGTACGAATAATGAAAGGCGGTATCAATAAACTGACAGCAGCGAGTGCTATGGAGCAGAAATTGTTATAAGTGTCGGCTGATTGGTAAAGTGATTCTACTCTGAATAAAACTGCTGTAAATCATTTTCAGTGTCAATGCCAAACAGAAGAACAACAACAAGACGAGACACTGTTTGGCTTTCCAATTAATCCATCAAATGACTTCTTTACTCAAACGGACTTCACATCACAATAATCTGATCAATTGAAAGCTGTACCAGACTGCTCACTCACTTTTACATCACTCACAGTGGCTCTCATTGATATTGTAGTATTGTCTCTGGGAGGCTGTAGCTTAGTTGATGGGGCAGCCGTTTGTGAAGCCCGTGATCACTGGCCATCGTCTACGTGCAGTTATCCAACAATTTTCCTATGGGGATCAATAAAGTAGTTTTTTTTAAAGTGCATCATTTTGGTCATTTTCAGCGATACGAGGCAGCCGTTACAGAGAGAAAGCTCCAAAAACACCCCCAGAGGGATTCATTGTCAGTGGAACGCCACTGTTCCAGTGACCACAATGTGATAGAGTTCAGAGAAAACCAGGTGAGAGCCAATCGGCATCATCTAGATTTTGGAGGGAAACCAAAGACAGTGACTTTACTAGTTGACAAGGATGAATTTTAAACCAGACAGAGGACAGTCAGCTTGGTGCATGGTGTGTCTGGTGATGATGGAAACAACTACTTGGTCACCTTATATTGTACATATATAGCCCAGCAGTTTGTCAGTCACAGTGTGAACAGAGGGTGACTATGACTCCACATGAATTATGCTGCTTTGTAACTGTTGAATGTAGAAATACTGTAATCAGCCATTTGCTAACAAGTGGCACAGTATGTCAGTGCTGTTTTCACAAAGCATAGGCTCATTGTCAGCCACATGTAGGCACACGGCTGAGTTCCTGTTCAGTTCTTTACTGGCATGCCACTCAGAACATGATCCAAACGTGGTGGTTCAGTAGAGATTTAGCAAAGTAAAATCGACTTCACGAAGCAGAAGATGTTTGTGGCTTTCACTTTCCACTTCTTCCAAAAATATGTTTATTTTAATACTGTAACCTGTAATAAAGCAAAGACCATTTAAACCCATATAGCTTCATTTAAAGCCCAGACTGTGGAACAGTTCCCTCAACGTCAGATTCTTCTTCTCTCCTGGCTAAGACTCAACTTTGCAGTTGCTTTTGAATTTCCATAGTGTTTAACTTATGTGGTGAATAAATAAATGTTACTTGGCTTAACTAAACACAAACATAATTGACAAAATGTAATTAATTGATGATATTCGGAATATTCTTCACAGTGCTTAGATGAATATTGATTGAGACTATAAGCAAAATCTTAACGATGACAGATGTAGAGCTCAGTTTCTTCTCTACATTTTGTGCTAGTACAATGATGAATTATTGCAACAACAGCCTTATTTGAAGAGGCTAAAAAAGTAAAGGGAGCTAAATCTTTCTTCATACAAAACGTATAAGAAGGCTGATTTTTTAATATATATCCTGTTATGTGTACTTAAAGCAGCTTACGGACTTTGTGCAAACCTTGATGATGATAACGAGGTCAGTTCAGCACTTTCAGCACCATGTTGACTGCTAACATAACACATTTTTTTCTCCCTCTCTCTCTCACTCTGACAGAGATAAATCTTAACAGACACCCACTTCTGCTGTGTTGGAAAAGGCTGACCTAAAGCTATGCAAGCCAAGTCCCCCTCCCTCCCAGCAGGAAGGTTCATGGCTCCATCCCGAAGCCTCTTTCTAATCTCGCACTAATACAGCTTGAGTCATGATAAAACAGCTCTGATGGAGGCAAATCCTGTTATCCAAGGGGGCGCTGGTGGTGGAGGGAGTTGCAGGCTTTGTTACAGGTGGTGCATAGGTTCAACAAATGAACCCAAGTCTGGATTTTAGGATTAAACACACCAGCACAGCGAACAGCGTTGAAGAGGTGACACGAGCGCCGCGTTTCCTTTTGCACATATAGACAGACTCCCACTGTCTTTGTCTCTCTCTCCCAAAAGCCTAAAAGCACAGTAAAATACGCATTTTGAGGCCAAGGAGGTAGCCTGCTAATGGAAATGCATTTCAGCTGCTGCCTCTCCTCATCTTCTATATTGCTTTTTCATTGAAAAGAGGGGCTCTTTGACTAGAGGAATACAGCTTTTGTAGGCTTTTGTTCCAACACTCTCATCTCTTAGAGAGACACATTAGCCCTTTATCTTTTAGAGAAATGCTGGCACATTATTTCTCCTTTATCCCATTTCATATTAGTCTCTCTCATTCAGATCTAGTCAAAAGAGATATGAGGAAGGCTTTATGCGATCCCTACTTTTTTGTGTTACTCGTCGCCTGATAAATGGAAAAAAAAGTAGAACTAGGCACAGACCATCATTTCTCAGCGGTATAAAAAATTACATCTGGTTTCGTTTAGTTATAGCATCATAATAACATGGTCACAAAAATGATAAAGTGGCAGACAATACCACACTGGCCTGACTGTAGAAGTGTAATTTGAAAAACATCATTTTTATGCACTAGACTACTGAAATTGTTTTTTCAGATGGATAATGTTGTTTTTGCATTTAAACTATAAACAAGCTTTACGGTCTTATGTTTTAACGTTATTAGTGAAGTGTGTTTTTAGAAAAATAAATGGAAATTTCAATCTGAAAAATCAAATAGTGCCTGCAGGTAGTCTTTTCAAGCTGCAGTCCTAACAACGCCGACAAATAAGGTAGCTTGGTTCATGTGTAGCCTAACAAGGGCAAAAAAACCAAACTGTCTGAAAGACTCAGATGCACCATTGGCTGTTAGCTCATTGCTTTGAGCAAAGTCTGTTACCTAGAAATTATATTTATCTACAGCTAATTAGTAACAGCAGAAATGCTTTGTAGAAAACATAATTGCGACCAGGTTAGATGTTTCATTGACATAGTGCGGAAATATTATTTACACATTTGTTGTGACACGTTCATACTAAAGGTACCAGTAAAGTGTTTTCAGACAAAGCATTTTTTCTCTCTCACAGCACTTGGTTAAAGTTCGGGAAAGATTATGGTCAAGTTTAATACAGAAAAGATTTACCAAGATTTTGATCATTGCATGTCAGTCTTCAAAAATCACAATCTTTCTCCACCTTAACTAAATTGATTTTGTTGACTTAACCGAGCACTTTGTACACCTTCCACCACCCTACTCACCTCCAGCCAACTCCACT
>JAUBNQ010000017.1:2767335-2785663 GCA_032353495.1 Ctenopoma kingsleyae | reverse complement strand
CTAATTTTAATTCAATCTATGATCTTTCCTTTTATCTATTTGCAACATTATCTGTAGTTTCATCCTCGTGTTGAACACAACAGCATGACACAGGAAAAAAAACGTGCTTGAATCAAACCTCATTTTCTAATTTTCAGCACGCAGAGTTGTTTTTTATCAAGCACGTCTGAACACAATCAGCCCCAGAGCAGGTTTGTTCGTAGGCTTTTATGCATGCAACCCTCTTGTTTGTTTTGCTGTTATTTGTTGATGGGCTTTCTCTTTTGTATTACCAGAACAAATTTAATTAGAGCTGCAGGAATACAAATCAGTGTTCACCCACCAAATGCTATTTGGTCCCCTAATAAAGGACTCGGAGAAAGGAAGGAAAGAATTACAAATGTGTTTTCAAGAGCCTGAAAGAGAATTGCTCGAAGAATGTAAGTTATTTAACAAATGAATGTAATTTTACAAACCAGGCCTCCAGGCTAAAGTGAATGGACCTGCTGAAGAATAAAAAGACAGTGTGTTTTTTCTCTTGTAATATTCAAAAGATTCTTTGATATCAGAGTACAAAACACAGTCCACCTGAAATGGAGGTAGGCCTCACAAAACTCAAGCCTAATAATTACTTGCGCTACCTTTACAGTAGGTTGAACTGAATCTCTATTCAAAACTGAGCTTTTTCATTTGTGTTAATAATGACTTGCCATCATAGAACCCCTGTAATGTGTTCCGTCAGGCACCGTTTCACGCTCGCTTTATTCTGCACCGAATTTCTTTTAAAAGCCGGAGACAACGCACTCACACAGCAAGGCTTTCATCTAACAAGCCAGAGGATATATTAAGTGATTAAGTAATAGTGACTGATTAATTAATTCAGGTTGGTGTTTCTCCTGTTTTATAGTGTAAAGTAACCAAATGCTTATTCACATTATTTAAGCCTCCATCCTGTTTTCCTCCCTTCCTCTCCCCTGGCCTCCTTTCTACTCACTCGCTAAACTTTTCATTAATTATTAGGCTGTGTTCCTCCACCTTTCCTTGTTCTTGCACCTTCTTCCCCTCTTTTCTTCTCGCCCTCTTTCATTCCCATTCCTTCTCTACTGCATTCCTTCCACATGCATGGATGCACACCTTGACCTTAACTCCCTCCTGCATTCTCCCACAGGCCAGCTTTGTTTCTCAGTATTAATTGGCCCAGTCTTCCTCCTGCTGCATATTAATTAATTATTTTCAGAAAACTGCAATACACAAGTGTATAAGCAGGTATACAAACTCAGATCCAAATACGCTGCACACATGAACAACCTGCAACACATTCTACTTAAATACATAATATATACTTTTACATTACTGGACTTAAAAAGCAGACATTTCTCCTCTTTATTTATTTAGAGCTGCATTAGGGAGCAGAGAGATGCCAAGGTAAATAACATCTAAGCCGACCAACCAAAACTATTAATCTAAAGTTTCGAAAAGCTCCAAAGATAAAGAGAAAACAGCAGCTGATAAAGCTGGAAATGATTTTAACCACTTTATGACTGACGGGTGGTTAATGCACTCGTTTTATTTTTTACTGGATAACTATAACTCAAGCTGTCTAATAAATGTTGTAGTAGTAGTAGTAGTAATAAATTCACTGTGACTTATGGTTGGGAAAAGTAACATTAAAGGGAAATACTCCAGTAAAGTACAACTACTTCAAAACTGTAGTTTGTGATGTAAAATTTACTTTGTAAAGTGCAGTAAATGAGTAAATGTACTTAGTTACTTACCATGTCTGCTACACAGGCTGTGTAACAGCTCACATTTTAATCATGCTATACATGCTAACAATCAAAACTTATGTTTAAGCTTCAGTTCTGAGTCTATTTTCACATAATTACAGTTGCTGTGCGCCGCTCTCAGTGAAACATCTGAAGTTGGACTCTTATCAGTCCTTGTTCTTTTGTATATTAGGTCTTTTCTTGTATATTTTATTCCAGTATTTCTGAGGAGCTTTGGTATTTTTATGTATTTTACACTTTAAAACACAGAAGAATTCAGATTTTATAATTTATTATATTTTGATCTGCTCGTGTTCTGTGACTGTGTGAGCTTGAGGATGAGAACAGGACGAGACACAGTGTCAATATAGAAAAAAACTTTACTTTATGCAACTTAGAGGTTTCTTCTGTGATAAAACTCACTTTTACGCACAGGGCACGTCTGATCCAATTATGTTCATGCTTGTTTGTTCTTTGCTGTCTTTGTACATTTTACTCAGCAATGTACTGGACACAGTGAGCACTTGCTGCACCCTGCTACACTTCTAATCCATATTTGTGGATGCTTTTGTTCTCTATCTTTAATGGCATGTCTATTATACTTCCAGGCAGGACATGTGATAGAACCACTTGGGATGGTTTGCTTATTTACCCCCCTACTCCCAACTTGGTTTGCATATTAAGTGTGAGCACACAGCTCTATCAGCTCAGGCTGCAGTGAAACAGTACTGTTACTTAATCTGTGTAATCAGCCTGAAGCTAAACTGACCTAACAGGATTTCTCTGTCCTTCTGATAACTGATCTGTCACTGCTGATCACTGAGTTACATCATCCCCCAACACTGGAGGAAGAGAATTTAAGTGGTGCCTTTAATTTATCGTAATTGTCCAGGAGGGACTCTGAGCTATTGCAGTATATTAGTTTAGTTATAAAACCAGATAAAGTTCAGTTCATGATGTCTTAAGATGTTTTTACAGGATAATAAACTGCAGCAGTTCTACATCCCTTTATCCACCAGGTTTGTGCTTGAATCAAGGCCACTGAAAAACAAGATTTTAAAATTTGTCAAATTGAACTTCAAATAAAAACTTACTTTTAATTGCTTCATATTGTTCTTCTTTCATTAGAGGTTGAGAGTTTTCAGAGAAGCTGAATTGATAATGTATCAAGCTTTAAAAAACCCTGCATGACTACATGGACTATGTTCTGCAGAATCTTTGAACTGCTACTTGAGCAGATTCTCTCCTCTGCAGACCTGACCCACAGTATCCTCTGAGTCTCTGAGTTGGCAGGCAAGCCTTTGATACCAGACAAACATATTGATTGATTGGTTGGTTGGTTGATTGATTGCTGCTGCCTTGACCTTTTTTTCCTGGAAACTGAACGAAGCAATAAGTGTGGTGTAAACACAGAACCACTGCTTGATCAGAAGCCAAAATTCGGCCTGAAGCTGATCAATGCACCATACCAGGGGGGTGTCTGTGTTGAGTCTCCTTTCAGCTGCATCAAGAGGTAGTGTCAGAGGCAGGGTGGTTTTCCCTTGTTACAGCTGCTCTCAGTTTAAAAGGAAAGAGAGGAACCACAACCAAATTAACAGATGATTATGATCACTGTCAGTCCCCCTATCCCTTACAGAGGGGGGAGGAGTTGTACAGTTTTATGGCCACTGGCAGAAAGGATCTCTTGTGGCACAAAGTACATCACAGTTCACCCGCCACCACTAAAGGTGTCAGAAAGAAGGGACCACCTTCTCACTGGTATGACAGGGTTTCTACATAAAAAAAAAAGGTCTAGGGAAGGAGCATCACTAGGATTGAAAGACTAGGGGGGCCTAGCCCCCAGGGTTGTAGGAAGGAATTAGCGCATGTAGCGAGCACTGAAACATTTTTGCCAAACCTAAATAGGCTTCATTAATTTTATTATCTCATGTGCAGCAGTCCTGCTGTTATCTGGCTCATGTTCTTTCAAAGGTTTCTCTGGAAGATCCCCTGCCTTTGGTTTTCTCAGTCTTTAGGATGTCTACTTTGTTTTTTATATTTATATTTTTTTAAATAGTAGTCTAAATGAGTCCATGAGTTTATGTTTTTAACAGCCTACATGTCGAGGTTGTGTTTAGCATTAAAGCATGCTAGCAAATATATCCATCAATGCCTTTAATAATATTAAATGTGACACATAATATCTAAAGTTATATAGTTAGTTATAGTAGCTGAAGGCCACCCAAAATAGGCCTAAAGATGTCAGCGATCTAGGGCACAGTATGAGACTTTTTTTATTTAGGTTCCAGGCCAAACATGAATCCTGGTGTAGAATACACTACTTTATCAGATGCATTTTTCTTGATTCAACAGGTTTGGCAGTAAGCAGACCTGGGTGTGGCAAGTGAAATTTAACTCAGCTTTCCAAAATATGTGGTTAATCACAGTTGATTCATGATTTAGCAAACTGCATTTTGTATTTACTCTGGTCATATTATATATTATACTGTATTAAAATCTGTGTGAAGATCAGAATCATTTAAGTGTGACTAATATTCAAAAAAGTAAAACAAAATCAGGAAGGGGGTAAATACAGTACATATAATATATAATGAAGAAAGGTTAAGATCTACAAATCTCCTACAGTTGAGCAGACATAGCTGGTGCTATGTTGTTTTCTTGTTCTTGTTGTTTCTTGCCTGGAAACATTTCAAATGAAACAGATTCCACATTTCATTTTTAGTCCAGCGGTGGCATGCTGGTCCTGGCTATGCTGTGCAGAAATGGCTTTACTTTCCATGCAGTGCTCACCTCTAGCCTCTGTTGTATTTGCAGCCGTGTTCCTCTGTGGATGATACCATTTCCAATTCATTAAGCCATGCTTTGTTTCAGAGTGCCTGCAAATTAAATAGCCGGAGGCTGCTTTTTTAAAAACCACCTTCCATCTCTGTGTATCTTTCTTCACTGTTGTAAAGCAGAGTGTTGCAGCGAGCATGACTTTTTCTCAAAACCTCTAATATAGAGCCTGGATCCTCTGTGCTTCCCACTAAGTGTGTGTGTGCATGTGTGTCTTCTCTTGGAGTCCTCTCTGCAAGACAATGAAACTCAGCTTAACTGAGTGTTTCAATTTGTTAGCTCCCTATCAACGTATGCTGCTAAAGCAAGTGTTTTATCGTGTGACAATATGCAACAGACTTAATAAACAATCTGATTCAGAAATAAGCATCTATCTGCTACTCTGTGTATGTTCAACATCTGTGAATTGGTTGTAAAGCCAGTGTATGGAAGCTGGTTTCTCTCCAGACTTTGCTTATTTTCACTCTTTTACTCTCCTATTGTGCTGTATTATTACTATTTCAGTCTTAGTTTTCTCTCCTTTAGGTTAAGGGGAGGGGTGATGACAACTATCATAATCACATTTATAATCAGATAACCCCACTACATTACACACAGGACTAATTATGACTGGAAATGACCTATTTTTGATTAATTTTTATTATTTTTATTACCTATTTTTATTCTGTAAATTGAGTATTTAGTATTTGTGTTGGTGTTAATCTTTTCTGGTTATAGTTCTTTCTGTTTGAACGGAGAGCTGCTGTATCATGCCAAAAATAATTTCCCACAGGGATTAATAAAGTTTTTTTAATCTTGAATCTGAATCTTCATAACTACAAACACAAAACACACAAATACAACCAATAACCCAGAAAACTTAGCTAAGCAACAAACAGAGTTAAGAAACTATATACTTTTCAAACTAGAACTACCACAGCTACCACTGAACAAAACCAATTAACCAATCGACACAAATAATCTAATTACCACAAACTCCTGCTGCAAAGATATTCAAAGGTGTAATGCTTTCTGCAGCCCTGTGCTTCATGTGGGAACAATCTTTTTAATATCACGTAGAGCTCTCTATTTACCTCCCCGTCATTCTCCTCAATATATTTGTACAAACCTCCCAATTCAGAAACCCAAACAATCTGGTTCCAAGCTCCACAGAGAAAAGGTACATAATATGGTGAAAACATTAACTCAGAACTCTCTGTCTACAAAACCTTTGTCTTCATCCAATTTTAATCTTTGGGCTTTCATCCACTAACTCAAACTCTGGGCGCAAGTCCCTTCCTCACTACAGGGGTCTCCCTCCCTCACACACTGCCACTAATGAAATTTTGTTGGTGCACTTCTACAGCAGACGGCGAAGCAGCTATTTTAATAAACTGGAGGAAGAGGAGGAAGGATGTTGGTGGAACCACTGTGTCTCTCTATGATGTAAGTCAGGTCTAGCCAGTGCGGTGTTTTGGCAGAGGACGTCTCACATAATAAAGTTCTAAGACAGGAAGACATGAAAGACAGAGAGAGAGAGAGAGAGAGAGACAGAGAAAGTGTGAGGCCAAGGGAGAGCCAGCACTCTGGGAAAGAGACCGGCAGACCGGAACATGCAAGGAAGCAGAGCCGATACAGAAAAAGAAAAAGCCCACAGGAACATAAAGAGACAGAGACAGGAAATCAAGAGTTTGGGTTTAATCCAGTAACACTTTTCTGTGTTTTCATACATGCTTGTTTAATGAAATCTGGTTCATAATTTCGTTTTCTTTTACAGGATCCATTTTCGCCTGTAGTTTACTGTAGCTGTCAAACTTTTCCAACAACTTTTCAATAACACAGCTGAAAGATAAGCCAGTCGTATTGGTGATTGTATTAACTGTTATCTAGCTGTTAGCACCACTGGAGAGCAAACATACTTAGTACAGTGTTCTCTATCTGGTCCACGCTGATGCAGACTACACAGTTTGTACTGACTGAGCCCTTTATGTGTGTGTGTGTGTGTGTGCGTGTGTGAGCACATTTATGCAGCGAGTGTGCAAACACAGAAACAGATAAGATTGTGATTCAGTCAGAGTGTGCATGAGACTAATTGGCCAGTAATAAAACCACTGGTTTAATTACTCACACAGATATTCAGCTTGTCTGAAGCAGAAATCAAAGTGCTGGAAAAATCTGCACAAGGTCAGAGATGCACTGTGGCAGCGTATGTAATATAAACATACATATCTATCCATCCATTTATCAGGTGGAATTAACCTGGACCCACATTGGACTAACTTCTGTGAGTGTGGAAAGAAGCTGAGAAACCTACTGGGAACTCTTTCTTGCCTTTGCAGCCACTTGACATCTAGACTTTACAAGAAACTAAAAACATGTTTCACATATTCTGGCCTTGTGAGACTGATACGGCCGACGTGTTAATGTTCAAACTAAAGCCAAGTTTCACTCTTCTCTTAACTATTTTTGGTCTCTATGGACTTACAAGATAAATATCCAGCCAGCTCAGCTAGTTGCTAAATTCTGTTCACAAGCAGTCGCTAATTTTGTCTCTAAGTTGTTGTAGGTTGGTTGTTTTTTGTTGTTTTTCAGAGATTTTTCATAAACAGATCAACACAGTAAAGTAAATGTTTTTTTTGTACTTCTAGTCATTCATTACCAGCTGAAAATGTATTGAAGTCATGTTTAAAATGACTATAATGAAGGAATTACTCATAAATAAATTTTGGGGGAGGCAAAATACTATAGATCATTTTATCGCTGCATCTGGACTCTTTATTGGTTCTGCTGATGTGACTTCGGCAGTCTACTGGGTGATTTTGAGTCTCCTTTAGCTGTCAGAGCACCCTAATGTGGACCTACAGCAAAATATTCAACTTAAAACTCTTTCGTCCAACTTTATGTTGGAAGATATTTCAAATGGAGGCTAAACACAACACAGAGGTTATGATTATTACAATTTATTCCACTTTACTGTGAACAGAACAGATTAAAGCCTCTTTTTTTAAGTATTAGATTAATAATTTTTCCTCTGAGGTTTTACAGTATTGAGTATTCAGCATTAACCTGAAGCAGAATACCTGCTCAGGGTCCAATTCCTCTGATGTTACCTGGTATTGTTGCACAATATGTCATTTAGGCATTTAGGGACAGAGCAGGTGTAAAATGTTTGGTGGTGACAGTATTTGGAAGTTGTGAACATGAACAGAAAAAATAAATAAATAAACACATTTTAAATAATATAATAACACTTTGTATATTTAAAGATGTGTGAAAACTCTGGCAGACTTGAAAAATTAATGTGACTTTGTGATGTACTATTAGAAATCTGTGAGAGAAAGAGCTTTTCATTGATTTTGTCTCCACACGCTTCACAATTTGAAGTTCCTTTATAAACACTGCTCAACAGCACCCTTGACATGTTGTTGACCTCTGATGGTGCCGTGTATCAACCATTAACTGCCATCTGCATTGAGTCTGTAATATGTGAGTGGATGATGTGACCGATGTGGTTTATTAAATTGAAACGTCTTTTGCAAAGGTGAATCACCACCAGTTTAATGTGGCCTATTCTACTGAAAATGTGTTGATTTCTATCAGTTTTTAGTCTTACATGCACTGACTAACGATATCTCTATCTATATCCTTTTCATTCCAGGTGAACCTGACATAACACTGAGCTAAATGTAAAATGTACTGGTATTGTCTTGTAAGTCCAAATGTGATTAGACCTGCTTCCTGTACAGCAGCCGTCTCTGTTGTTCTTAGTCGGAGAGTTCCTGTTTGACCTTGACTGTGTAGCACAGACTAATCGATAGCTGTGATTATTAGAGCCACTTTAATTCCAGCCAGATGCCAAAGAACATCAGTATTCATGAGGACAGGTCGAACTCCTCACTATTTTCCAATCTAAAACAAAATTGTGCTGATTATCTAACTCTTTCTCGTTTTTCCACCCACATCCTCTCCTGTATATACATTCAGCAGTGATTTAGGGAACAGAATTAAGGTTACACATTCTTGTGAATGTGAATTTTCACGTAAGAATCTACAGCCATGCCAGCAGCCGTCAGGTCTATAGTGATACTGGGGAAATGGATCCAATAAGCAGACCAGAACCAGAGAGTTGAAATAACGAAAAGGAACTTTATTGAGGATAAATAGTGATAACGGTGAACACAATGATAAATTATGAGGGGCAAGACAGAGGAGGAAAACTAACAGACTAACATAAAACTAACCAGGGAGCAGAGTGAGTGAGGGAAAAGGTAAGCTATACCGAGTGAAGGACGGGTTAGTGATAAACGATGAGCTGAAAACTAACAGGGAAGGAACCAAAACCGAACCACTTACGGAGGTGAACACAAAGGGAAGAGTCCGAGGTGAAGGATAGCTGAGCGTGAGGATCAGGTGGCAAGGACACGGTGAAGATGAGCCGGGGAGAAGGACGAGATGAGGAGCTTGATGTGAACTGAACAGGATGAACACAACAACGAACCGACAAGGGAGGCGAGTAGTGAAAGGTGATATATATATATAGGGAGTGAACGGGAGACAGCTTGGGACAATCAGTGAGGGAAGGGTGAGCTGAGGGCTTGACCAGAGTGAATGAGGAAACAACCAGGGAACCAGGAAGATGGGCCAGGGAGTGCGACATGCCAGCAGCTCTGTGAGACTGTGTCACAGCAGCAGTGGTTTGAGCTAACTGCTAACACAGCAGTTCGAAAGTTTGGTAGATATTTGCCTATTTGAAAATGGAAAGTTGAGTTTAATGTGCAGGTGTTCATCATTTGTAAGTCACTGTAAGTCATCTGCAAAATGACTAAATGTACTTTGTACAAGCAACATGCAACAAAATGTGATCTGAAAGGAAGCTGTAGCAGCGTGACCTTTGTTGGATGGTCAGATTAGGTGCAGTCGTTTATAGTAATGTGCTCTTGTGAGACCCTGAATCATTTCTGAGCAATTCAACATTTTATCTTCAGATTTGTGCCACTGAGGAAATGTTTAAAGAAGCCACAGAAGAGCTACGTTTGATGAATAATGTAAAGAGGACAGTCATAGGGATGTAGATTTTCTTTCCCTCTATAGTCAGAGCATCTAGAATAAAGCACATAAGATCTCCGGTGGCAGCATATCAAACAAACGGGATTCACTCGTCAAGCATAACAGAATGTTTTCTCTGTAAGGTTTTCACTCCTTTGAGACGAAGGCACATGTTGAAGTTTGTGCATAACACAAAGCTCTCATCCATGAGATGCATTGGCTTTCTCTGGAGGAAAGACAAGATCGAGGTAAGAATGACAGAATGGAAGTAATGATCTGAAATGCAGTGCTGTGTAGCTATATACACCTTGATATGTGAGCACTTATAATTCAGAAGCACTGTTTTTAATATCATGCAGCTGCCCAGTGTTTTTTAACTTAAATACCAAATATGTCTCAATATCCATCCATCCCAACGTCCTGCGTTGCAGCTCCGAAGCCCAGATGTGACCAGCTGCAAGACTGCTTTGAGCTCACAAAATTTGTACATTGATTCTAGCTAAGCATCATGAAGCCAACGGGATTTTTCAGCAGCAAGGCTTGGACCTATCAATGATGAACCTGGGGTAATCTTTGAATCAAGCAGGCACAGCAGCAAAGCTGTTATCCCCTCTTCATACAAGTGTGAGACAACTGGAGTCACAGACTCAGTAAGAAATCCTACCTCCCTAGTGTCACAGACAACAAATGAAGGAGAACAGCACGGCTCTGAACCATTCAGCCCAAACCCCTTCACCACACACTCCCCTAAGAAGCTCAGAGTAGAAAGCAGTCATTAATTAGACTTCTATCTGCACATCTGTGCTTTGCTGCTTTGAGGCAGGAGTGGAGAGCACGAACAAAGACGAGATGAGAAAGGTGAAAGAGTAGAAGAGCATATGAGTGCACCTCTCATGTCCAATATGCTGCACGTAACTTAACACCTGTTACTTCATTCAGATGCAGCATTGTTGCGTTAATTGTCCAGTGTGGAAAAAACATGAGGAAAAATATAAAATGCAACATGAATGTCAATGAGTGAAAAATGAAGGTGGAGCTGGTACAATATGTCTGTGTGTGAGAAAGAGAGAGTCAGAGCAGCTACGTCTCCGCTGGACGTTGTAGTTTGTTCTGAGAGCAAAAAGCTCTCCTGCCGGAAGTCAAAGGTCAAAACTTACAGCAAATGACTTGAGTAAAAATAACTGAAAACCTCAACTATATGACACCTATGATTTTCCCCCAGCTCTCCAGACTGAAGTAAGCACGCTAAGCAGACACAGCCTGTTACAAGAAGGTCAAAACCAGACAGATTTTCACACTTCTTACTGTGTACTTCTGGCATGTACTACATCTATTTTAGAAAGAGGAAACAGTGTGAGAAGGAAAGTAACAAAAGGCTGAGTGAAAAATACAAAAACAAATTGGGAGACACAAAAAAGGAGTTGCAAAACACATTTAGAGATGGCGATAATGTCAGTGCAAGTGAGAAAATAGTTACACGCCCCTAGAGAGTAAATGAGTTCAGATTACTGTATTCATTGTGATGGTATGACTTTGTGGTGACATCTCAGACTGAGGTGCTGAAAGATGGGAGAAAGCCATTTGTGTGAGTTGATTACGCTTTTCCACATATCTCACAAATTAGGCATGCATGAGCTGGCTGCCTTGTCAGTGAAGTCATTAACGACTAAGTGCATGGATTTGTTTCGTAATTTAGTAATTCCTGAGAATCCTCATTAATTGCTGCATGTGCTCCGTCTAGCACATCTACTGTCTATCACATCTACCATCCATGAGGGTCAAAGCAACACAAAATGCATGAAAATGCAAATATTAAAGAATTCTTCACCCAGAACTAAATATTCATCATTCATTCAATACTCTACACAAAACACCAGGTTCTTTATAGCAGCAGGAAGTGACCTTACACTGTTGCTGTAATAGAGAAGACTTCTGCTTTTCTCTCTCTCCAATGTCCACTCACCCCAACCGATTGAGGCAGATGGCCTCCCACCCCGAGCCTGGTTCTGCTGGAGGTGTTTTCCTCTCCAGATTATTCTGTTCTAAATAAACAAACTGAATTTAATTGAATAGGCAGACACACAGTTAGAATCATTTCTTCTGTGTACAGCAGTATTTATGTTTTGTGCATATTTGAGTCCAAACAGTCTATTAATCACACATAGTGAGCCACAAAGTGCATGTGGTAATTAGTATCTTTAGGCACCTGGAACACTTGTGTAATTACCCCCCTGCTGTTGTGATGTATTTTCCATGGAAAAAGGTCACACCAGGCAGCATCTCAGGCAGTCTGAGTACTGACTTGAATTACACAAGATCCATAGGTTTTTAATATGCATAAATTCATGTCTTGTTTTTTTTAGCACGAACATTACGGTCTTTCTTGTTAAACAAAAAGTACAAACAGTGTTCATTTTCTATGCCAAGATTCAAACACACTATTTATCAATGCTATTCAAGAAAAGGTAAGTTACTTTTTATAGGCATTGTATACAACAACAAGCAAGAAATTCAGTTTCCTTTTTCAGAAGCCAGAATCAATGTTTCACCACTATCTTTGTTGATTATAGTTTCCACTCTATCTGCTTAGGGTCGTGACACACCAACCTGATGTTTACTGACGGTAAAGCATCTGTTGGCCATGTTTTTGTGCTTGTATTCACACCTTGTGCTAGTCGGACCATTGGTCCCCATTGGTTGCTTGTCAGCTCACTCAGCATGTTGAGTCAGCGTGGACCCATCAGTGAGCAAGACCTCTCAGATCAGCTGTTCAGCTCACCACAAGCAAAGGAGAAATGGATGGCAGTTTCATTTACAACATCTAACTGGACATATTCTTGGGTAGAAGAACAGTCACTTTAAACCATCTGTGGTGAGCAAGAGTGGTGTGAAAATACAGTAGTTAGCAAATGCTGCCAAGTGCTACTTTCTTCTGCTGTCGCGTTTTGAATGAGAAATCGACTCCTGAGTTTCTTAATGTCACTTTTTTGGCTTAGGTAAAGGTGGCGTGAGGTGACAACAGTCGGTCTAGGTGCTGCCAGTTCTTTGATGTCGCCTTGTTGTGTCTTGGCATCTAAGAGTTTCAGCTCAGATTTACTGTAGATGAGGAGAATATCAATCTTCTCATCTAACACCCAACTAAATACTTCAAAGTATATTTCCTTTCCATAGCAGAGCAACTGCAGCAAGAAATGATACTAACTACAACTATTGCTTTCATTAATGTTTATTTATGCCTTTCAGTGTCATATTTCAAATAGACAGACATACAACACCCAGAACTATTTGCTACCCTCCTGCATTTTCTTTCCATTAAAGGTGCATTTTATGCATTTGTTCCAAAATGGATCAATACTTGGACTTCTGTAAGCCGACTGTCAGCACGAGTATCACTGTGACCGAAGCGCATGAACTGACAATGTGACTCACAATGAGGAGCAATAGGCAGGTGAGTCTAGATTTTGTAAGGGTTTAATGCTTCTCACTTTGAAAATGCTTGGTGAAACATTTGATTCTTAAAACACATCGTCACCTTAACCTTTTGGGAAACCAGGGCAGAGGCCACAGCTTTTAGCAGAAAAGGTCATTCTGGTGTGGGGTCTGTAAAGCAACATTACCGTGAAGCATTACCCAGGGATGTTACCAGCCCTCTCATTGTTCCACATTATCTAATTTTCCACAGAAAAAGAAAATAACTTCAGAACGTGTGCCTCATTTTATTTACTGTTGCCAGGGGTGATAGTCGATCTAGTACCACACTGTTGCTCAGTGTAGCGCTGCTTTCACAGGTAAAGGGGGACAGAGGCTAAGTAGTTCCTCTTGTAGATCAAGTCTATATAAGACGGTACAGACAGTTTACAGTAGGTGGAAGATTAACAGTCAGTTTGTCATTACAGTTATTTACCTCAGAAATCTGAGTGTGTGTGGATATGTGCAGCTCTACAGATTTCCACATAAATGAGCATGTTACAAACACAAAGTGGAAATGACCATTTAATGGGGACAAGATACTACGCTTCAGTACTTCTTGTTTGAAGCTACACACATCACTGGTAGTTTGCAGCTAAAATTGACGATTTACCTACCCGATAAGGTAATTTTCACTAATTCGTCAAAATCAATCTGAATTTGAACTAATTTAAGCTAAATCTGAAGGTGTCTTCTGTCTGCCAGACATATCGTTCCGTATTTGTGGCTCCTTCAGTCAACACACCAATAATGACAATAGGAAAACTGAGGAATTAATTATTGTTGCAGGTGTTTTGAGTTGTGCCCTTTAAACTAGACTCATAAATTACCACATACTACATAACATACTAATAATAACACAGGTAGTTCATGTGTTATTCCAGTCACTGAAACATGAGTGTAATGAATGAAGTTGACAGCACATTGAAATGCCAAAAAAAAAAAAAAAATCAAGGATTAATGATAATTCTAAGTGTATTTAGCGTGGATAATTTATCATGTGTTGCATTAATGATTATAATAATGTTTTAACTTTGGCTCTTACACAACTAGTCTGTTCTCTGTTCTCTCCAAAACTTTTTGCTTTTGGGAAAATTAGTTGTTATAAAAAAGGTGAGAATAGAAATACTCAGAATGAGCAACCACATTTATAGGAAAGCATGTCAGTCAAATTCACTGTTATAATTAGCATCAGTCAGGTACAACATGCCATCAGGCAACCCTGTCTTCTAAAAATTACATTCCTATGCAACTATAAGCAAACGGAATCATATAATAATTATGTTGTGATGCAAAGTCTCTGCATTTATAAATGGAAAATGAGATTAATTCAAAAAAAGAAGAGGTTAGGGTGGATGGACAGTGTACAATGTCTGTCGGTTATTTGACTGACAATCCACAGACCTAAGTCCGGGTCCAGGGTCAAGTTGGGTTTAGGCAACAAAAGCACATCGTTTAAGAGTTTGGAGAAATATTGTGCGTTTTCTTTTTCTTTTACGTTGTGTGTAAAGTGACTGCTGGATTTTTCTGTTAAGTCAGATGGCAATCTTTCCCTGACCTGAACCCAGAGCTGTGAGAGTCTAAACCTAGTTCAACTGTCGCTTCACACACAAAGTCGTCTTTAAGTAGAGTGTGGACTCTAACTCGACTGGTGCGGTTTGTCCTGCACATCATACACCCTCCATCCACTTGCTTTTTGTTAATAAATCTATTGCATCACAGCATGATAATTACATTCTCCATGCAGTTTAGTTGTATAAAAACATATGAGACTAGTTTGCATCAGTGGACTCCTCAAACAAAAATAAATCAGCACAGAAAGGTAAATCACTGCTGCTGTATTCCAGATTTGCTTACTTTGCGTAGTTTTCAGATGATTTTCTTCATTATCATACCATATACTATGAGATAGATACTTTCAGCGGCACGTCACAGATTGCCCAACGTGCCCCACACACCACTGTGGGAACTAATAGCAATGATACCGTTTGATTTTCTACACACAACTGTCAATGCAAGCTTAACATGAAGTCAAATAGGCACGTCATTTCTGTAAACTATGCACTATTTATGAATGAGAAATTATAATACAGCTCAACTCAACATGACAGGACAGACAAAAGTACATGAAGTGCCGAAAAAACTGATTCACACAGTGCACGTTAACGAAGCGAAGCAGTAAATAAACAGTTCAGTTTCTGAAGTAATGAGATGAACGTGGAGTTTTCATGATACGCTGAAGCATGATGAAAATGCACATACGATTTCAGAAATGATTAATCTTAAATGCAATCACCCTATTGTATATACTGCTGATGTACAGATATGAGTATTGCTTAATTTTAACAACATCTATGTGATTATGGAAGCTGTTTAAACTGCAGACATTCAATGTTAACTAAACAGTGAAAGAATCTGATCCATGATCCACACTCACGCCTGCCAGTGTATTTTCCTATGTGACATTCAATAACCCGTGGAAAAGGAAGTGTTCCATTATCATATGTTCAACTGAACTCACTCCAGGCTCTCGCCAGCCTCCTGCACCACACCACATGTTTTTCCCTTCTTCATTAGAGACGTGTTGTGGTTGAAAACTCCAGACATCTGAGTCACGATGTCCACGAACGGGACAAGTTTATGAAAAGCAAGGAGAAATGTGAAAGTTGCATGTACCATCTGTAGTTTTCCTTCTGTCATTCACAAATGAGACGTGCGTTTGAGGCGGAGAGAGCGATCAGAAAAAATGATGTGTTTGTGTATGTGTATATGGTCTGTACTGTACTGTACTGTAATGTTTGTGAAGGGAAAAAAAAAATGCTGAGCTTTCCATCCAGGTGGGCTTGGGTCTTCTTTGCTTTTCCGCAAGCTCAATTCAGGTTCTGGATCACAAATCTCTTCCTCTCATAAATATTAATATAATACTTTATTAGCCATTGCCCAAGGCCCTTGTAACGCCATAAACAAACAGAAAAAAATCTAAATATCAAAAACATTGAGTAGGTCTGACAAATTGCAACATCACATAAGTAGAATAAAACCCAAAGGAACAGCAGAGATTTTATAAATGTTGTGCTTCTTTAATTTCACTTTGTAAAGTCCTCCACTGTCCTAGTTGTGTTTTTCTTTAAACTTTGTTATATTTAATATATATATATGTATATATATATAACTGTACACGTATAATCCGCACTGAGGTACGTCTCTTGTGGCAAGCAGAGAGATAGCAGAGAGGCTACCGAGAGCACCCTTCTTTTCTCCTCAGCATCCGTTTGTCCTTGCCTCACATCATTCATTTGTTTATTCATTCATTCATCCATCAGTTTTTCATTTCCATCTGTCTCTTTGTCATTCAGAAGCTCCCATGGTCCCAAAGGTTTGGACAGAGGGGAGACAGTTTCTCGTGAAAAAGGATTTTCCCCGCTTTTTTCGCTCCTTCGTTTTCTTACTGGAATCCCTGCTCCGTCGCTTTATTCCCTCAGGTCCTTTGTCATCTTTGGTAGAGTGTCCGACACTTTGGTGTGTCTGGGGAATAGGGTAGAGGGGAAGTCGAGGACTGCTGTTCGAGGGAGTGGAGATACACGAGGGGGTACATGTATGGATGAAAAGGGTTGACGAAGAGGAGGAAAGGGTGACACGCTGACATGGATAACATGAATCTAAGCAGATTAATAGACTGACAAAGGAGAGAATATGAAGTCTGACTGACAAAGATCATTAAGTATGTTCACTTTAAATACAGTATGAGCATCGGTTGGTTATATTGGGTGTCTCAGGGGGAAATGTTCAAAGAAAGCAAAGGAGGAACAAATAATTTGTTACCATTTATCTAAGCAAGACAGATGAAATGAAGGCTAGTTGAAAGACAGGTGAGGAGACGGGTACAGTAAGAAGAGGCCAGAGGGAAGGGTTGAAAGAGAAGTTAAGAGCGCGAGTCAGGGCGGCGTCTGTCAGCACAGACAGGTGGAGTAGAGAGAAGTGGTCATCATCTGATGAGCAACAACAGGAAGCAGGAAAGGCCAAAGGTCAGCCAGCTGGCCAATGGGAGCGGTGATCCACCGATCAGAACTATGGAAATGAAACGGAGAGAGTAGTCGCCTCAGTTTATAGATAAAAATAATACAGACATTTTGACCAGCTGGTGCTATTTATCAGTTTTAATTCATGCTGACATGATGTCACTGTGATCATAGCACATGCAGATTACTCACTGTCCACTGGACGTGTTTTTTGTAATGCAAAGATCATGAGGTCTTACCATTCCAGCCATCACACATACATTTTACTTATAATTGTGTTAGGAATAAAAAAAAAAAAAAAAATCTTCATTATACTTAACTGTGTGAGAAAATTAATTCAGCTCAGAGTAAGAAGTGTTGCGAATTTAAATAATAATGTGGACAATTGGTTTAATTATCCTTTCAATTCTATCAGCGGCCATCGCAGTAAAAATAAATGTATCTTCTCTTTTATTATTTTGTACCATTTTACATGAAATTTCTATCTTTGTCCCTTGTAAGCATTTTTATAGACCTTAACCACAGGCTAAGTATATAACTGCCCATTTATATGTTCATCTTTTTGGCCTAAGGGTGTCCTGCAGCCCGAGGCTGAGTGCAGAAGCATGGGAGTTTCTTCAGCATAACGAGACAATCACGTGAACATATGGTACCAATGTAACAAATTAAGAGGAGGTTTGGAGAGAAAAGGAGCTTCCAAGAGTTCATTCGGAGGAAAAGAAAAGATGATTAGAGAGGAAAATAAAAGGAGGAGGAAGGAGAGGGAGAGAGAGCGAGTGGGTGGGTGAGAAAACATAACAGAAAATAGAAAAAGAGCTTCAACATTGAGGTCCTACACACTGTTATGACAGCTTTTAGATTTTACTGAGGAAAATATCATATCATATATAATAACAATTGATGTCATCATCACCAATATTTGATAGATTGGTTTTGTCGTTTCTTTTTTTCCATTCATATATATGCACAGTTAAACATGGTTCCCTCTTGTCTTTCAGTAATATGAGGTTCTCCTGAAACATCAAAAGTTTTCTATATTATATATATATATACATATACATACTCTACATACAAAACACTCAGTGTTAACATAGTTTACATGTAGCTCCCACAGTTCCATATCAAAGATCTGTCCTCAAAACAGAAAATCTCTAATTATAATAAAGCTTGGGTCTGTAGCAGACACATACATGCACACACAATTATGGCACGTAACACTGTCCATGAAGCAACAAA
>JAUBNQ010000017.1:2753840-2767235 GCA_032353495.1 Ctenopoma kingsleyae | reverse complement strand
AATAAAGCTTGGGTCTGTAGCAGACACATACATGCACACACAATTATGGCACGTAACACTGTCCATGAAGCAACAAAACATCGCCACAACATTACACTGCTACCTCCATGCATGTTTGTAGGTTTACAGCTGATGTTAACTTTCCATTGAAACATTCTCCCAGAAGATTTAGGCATAAGGCTCCATCCTAAAACCTAATGGTTTATACAATGGGGACTTTCTTTTTGTCTGTCACACTTGTATGAGGACCTTACACAAGAACTTTGGCCTGGACTCAAATGTAATGAATATAAAAAAAGGTTTGATTGATATCCTGTGAAACTACTTAAGTCTGCAATTTACTCTGAGTGTTCCCTTTAAATTCATCCTACCCTTCAAACATGAGGTGAGTTTAATCCGCCTGTAATCCTCATTTTCCCTCACCAACTCCATGGTGACAAAAATATGTACTCAGGACAGACACGTCTGTGTTTCTTACAGTGGCAAACACTCTTCAGTTGCCTGCCTGATAATTACCCATCTGTCTGCACTGAACGTCTCTGCCTGCACAAAACCTGCAGGACACACATGCACGAGCACACGTGAACACACTTGGGAAACTCAAGAACTTTCCTCTTCCTGTTTACGCCTTCATCCATTATTCACTCCATCCGCCAGTGTCTTTACACGCACATTAATGATGGTTATGTGCCTGTATGTGTGTGTGTTTGTGCGCACATCTTGGCTTGCAGAGGGCAGCTCTTACTGGAGCTAAACTGCTGGCAGGTTTTAGTCTCATATTCTCTTTCTTCTTTTGGTTCTTGGACCTGTTCCTCTCTGCAGCTCTTTCCCTCTCTCTCTTTCCCTGTCGCACACACATACCCAGACACACTCACCCCCACACATACTTTTGGTCACTCTCTTTGACCTTTTCTCTGCCTCTGTCTCTTCCCTGCAACTCCCCCACCCTCTAGGCTATTTGAGTCTCTCTCCACATGCTTATATGCACTGATTCAGTGAAGTTCACTGATTTTTCTTTAACATTCAAACTCAAGGCAAAGAGGGCCGTCACAAGCAGTGTTTCTCAGTAGCAAAACAACATCCTGGTATTCTGGCTTTGTTTGACTTGTCTGGCATGAGTAGTGTGGAGAAATCGGGGTCAGTTTATACAGTGAAAAGTGAGGTCTGACATTTTCCTTCACTCATTCTTTTTCTTTAATTTCTTATCGTCACACACTTACTCTCCATTATCTTTCTCTTTCTTTCTTAGAGGTAAAGAACAGGAGTTGTTAAAGAGGAAGAAATGATACAGAGTGTTGTCGGCTAACAGAACAGGAGGTAAGAAGGAACAGAGGAGGAAGCGGCGGTGCAGAGAGGGAAAAGATGGAAAGGAACGTGAAGTAAATAAAATGATAGATGAGGAGTAAAGAGCTGAAATGATGAAGGGGCTCCCAGCTCGCCTCCTTTCTGGTGCCCTGTTGTGTCCACTTGTCTGTATACAGCCCCCACACTAACAACATTTTCTCTCTGCGCCAGATTTCCACACGTTCCAAACACTAAAGAGGATGTTTAGTTCTCTTTCTATTGTTCCTTTGGAAATTGTGCCTCAGTAATTCCCTTCCCCACTGCCCTCCAATTAATTTATTTTCTGCTGAAATCAATTCAGTTCAACTCGGTTTAATTGAGCTGTGTTTCAGCTTCTTAGCAAGCACTTTATTGGCATGTCTGCAGAGAACAAAAAAAGCTATCAACACTTTTTAGACTATTAGGAATGATATTGCTTTCCTTATTTTTTGTTCTCCTGAATGGGACTGCACACACATACAGTGAGTGGGGAAACAACTAATTACAGATGCTTCTTTATGTGTTCACGTTTCTCCACTCAAAAAAACTCTCTTACCTGTCTTACCTGCGCTGGCTACAGTGTTCTCCTGCTTGCACTTTCCTAAGGTGATCGACACGTCGTCAATAGCAATATCCCCCTCGAAACTCGGGCCTCGAATGCCTTCAAATACAATCTGTGGAGGAAAAAGACAAAGACACACACAGAGGTGCTTGATGAGTATATCAGACAAAACACAGTCAAGCCCTGTTCATGAGTGACCAATTATTTAGTCTGAATTTTGTCTGGATAAGAATGTTGGAGTAAAACCTAATTAAACTGCTGTTTCCCAAACTGATTACATACAAACAAAAAGAACTGGAGTAAAAAAAAAAAATAAAAAAAAAAGACATTATGCTGATACATATTTAAACACTGCACAGAAAATATAATAACAACATGCAGGTAGTAAAAAACTTCAGTATTAAGTATTTAGAAGTTGTGTTCATGTGCCATAATTTGTGGACCCACAACAACTAACAGAAGTAAATTTTGCAGGCGACTTCCTCGTTTTAGCCACCAGCCATCTGGTTTTGACTGACAGCCTAATTACTGTGGTGTAGCACGGCACCAAAAGCCCATCGCACCCAGCTAATCAAAAACCAAGCGTATTCTGTCTGGAATATGAGGAGGGAACGCGCAAATAAACAAGGAAACCTTTTTTTTGCTCCAAAATAACAACAAAAGCAGCTCTTGCCACTGCAGTGGCTATAACTGCAAACGATGGCGTTTTATAACGTTCAGTTTTAATATGATAGCCAAAGCGCTCCCATGTCTGAGTCTGATTTTCAATCCTACAGTAAAAGTGGCTTATTTAATCGGTTATCTGTTAAGTGGCATCTACAGAAATGTGCTACATGCATAAAGTGGTGTGTGGGTTTGTACATATAGCCTCATTTTCAACTATATCTATCAACTAACCCTTCGGCAAGGCTCTTAACCCTCGAGTTATTCCAGAATATCAGAAAGAGGAGCAGGTGTGACTGTGTGTATGTGACTCTGGAGCTGAAAGTACCTGTAATCTGCCTGTATAACACATCTGAATACATACAGGTTAACCAGAGAGTGAGCAGGTGCATGCATGGAGCGGTGGCAAGTATGCATGACTTGCCTCACTTTAAAAACTCCATCTGTTAACACCAACATACTGTGGTGGAGTATTTAACCCAAGAAACAAGCAGAGCAGGCCTGCCATCAATTTGTGTGCAAATATCTGAAGCCAGAGCAAAGTTGACTTCAATTATTCCAGCTCTGACCCACCACAGAGAAAAGCCTGACTTGACCCCAATCGTGTTCTCTGTAAATGAAAAGTGGAAAAATAGTGGAGCATAAACCACGGTAACCATCTCTCACTGACATATTGCATTACCTGTGTTTTAATCTCCAAGTATGTGCTTTTAGCTCCGAACAAGTACTGTAAGTCAGGTTGAAGTATCAAACAGAAATTCACAGGGCAGTTACCAATAACTCTTTCACTGGCATAAACAAGGAGCAGCATGACTGTGTGCATGTGGAGTAGTTTCCCCAGTTCACCTCTGCAGTGTAATCGGCAAAAGCCAAGTTAAGGTCAAATAAGGAACGTTGGTATAAATTTATAATCCCCTTCATGTATGGTTTGAGCAACCTCTGGCTCAGTGTTGAACATATGCTAGCTTGGTTTGCTTAGCCTAAGCTCTTGAGATGATCTCTGTATTTCCTATTGTGTGAACACACCTGACTCTTGTCCTAAGTCCCCACAAACTTTCACAAGTCTCTATACAGGTAGCTGGAACCAGTTTCTGTTTGTGTCTGTGATTTTACTTTCTCTTCCTCTCCAGATAGAGAGCCCTTTCAATTATGTTTAAGTAAAAGGGAGGGAAACACAAGAGGAGCACCACCTCTTTCCCACTTGGTTTCTAATTTAGCCCCAGAGATCTTCTTTGAATGAATAAATAAAATAATTAGGAGAACCTTGAAGCTTAAGGAAAGAAAAGAAGTGCAGCAGCAGCAGCATGGACTGGATGGGTTTAGCTGGTCGGCTCATTTGTGCAAAAGGATTATTTGATTTGTTAGGCAGAGGGTAGCTGTGAGGAAAATTCATGGGTAGTAGAGGGAAGAGTCTAATTGGTCAAAAGGACATGGTCATCTAATTTATAAATGCTGCAATGCTGTTTCTTCACTTCGTGGTTGTGGTTAACACTTAGTTTTATTTATGCACTTTATTTCTCAAGTACTGCTCTGTATGTAAATGTGTGGTGCTAATAGAACCAGCCTGGCACACTACAGGATCTCTACATGCCTTCCTCTCTATATATCTGCAAGCATGAGATGGCACAATGTTGTATAATTAGACACAATAGTGAAACTAAGTGGGAGAATGAAGCCAAAGAGCCATCTCCTTTTAAGCTACAGTATATAAAACAACACAATCGCGCGAGCATAATAATTTCCTTCTTTTCCAAGGATATCAAACAGAATCGCACAGCACAAAGCGATCCAATATCCTGTCATGCAACACAGGATGTTTTTCTGTAAACAGTC
Organism: Ctenopoma kingsleyae; assembly: GCA_032353495.1. NCBI lineage: Eukaryota > Metazoa > Chordata > Actinopteri > Anabantiformes > Anabantidae > Ctenopoma > Ctenopoma kingsleyae. Next base: position 2,762,854 of record JAUBNQ010000017.1, on the reverse strand, counting down.
CTGTGCCCTTTCACTTAATGTTCACTGTTGACGGGTTAGTGTGAGTCTCCTGTGCCAACGGTGCCGCACAATTGCACAGCACATAAAGTACATGTCAGAGTTTCTCAACCTTGTGAAAGACAAGTTTGCTTTCTACAAGGTCACAGAATATTTTTAGGACTGACATTGACTATTTATATGCGTCAGATATATTTTAAATAAAAAAATAAAGTAACACAATATTTGAGTTTACTTCTAAAGAATACTTTTCTAAAATTCTTGGGCAACCCTCTAAATGCTGGGGTCATGACATTGTGGGGTGTAAATATAAGGTTGTGCCATAAAAGACGTCCACTATAACTAATGTGCCTGATATTTAACTTTGACATTTACCAAAAACATCACACTTGGAAAAATGGACCTCTTTTTTCAAAATGATGTGCAAAATTCTCTGAAATCCCAGTTCTTGTTGTATGAGAGTGTGTTTGTGTGAGAAAGCCAGAGTGAGATAGATACCGTGTGTGTGTGTGTGTGTGTGTGTGTGTGTGCGTGCATGCGTGCGTGCGTGCGTGCTTGTGTGTGCAGGATCAAAGGGTGTACAGTAAAGTGTCAGGTTGAAGTTGTGAATGTGTCGTTTTGTCAAGTCTTGTAACCTTTAATGTTCCCATTGATGTGCTGTCCACATACCAGAGAGGACACAGCCATGGAAAGGAGCAAGAAAAAAAAAAGTGTGTGTGTGTGTGTGTGTGATAGACAGAGAGATGTACAGAAACAGCTTTGAAATACCAGTGCAGAAGACAGTCGCTGCAGTGTGAGGCACACAAATGTGGGTTGGCCTGGTTTCCAACAAGCCCCCAGGTACCAAACACTGCAAGGAACACAGATGGCCTCTGGGTAATCCACAGAGGAGCGAGTGGGGACACAAAGAATCTACGACATGTTACCCCCCCCTCATTGATTTTACGTGTAAATGTATTTCCTGCTTCATAAGTTGGCCAGTTCAGTAGGATTATTTTTAGATTTAAACAGGAATATGACTGGAAAACCAACCAAAGACATGTGACCGATGGTGGCTTGATGGAACAATAAAAACATTCAGCAAGAGACCATTACCACAGCTACTTATTGTTAATATAATAACGAGGACATTTTTTAGGAATATGTATGGGCCTTTTCTTTGAGACTGTAATCATCCCAAATTAAGGGCAGATAAGCTCATAAACTTGAATATACACAGACAACAGTAATCATGGCCGATGGTCAGTAAACAACTTAAACTAATGCTTCCTTATTTGTTGGCTCTAACCCTGTTTACAATAAAGTCGTTGTACTGATGTGAACCATTGGCCGGGCTTCAGCTCTTATTTTAGCTGAAGAGAGGCAGGAAGGGAAGCTGTCCTCAAAGACATCATTACTTTTGTTGGACCGAGCACAAAGAGAGGGGAAATGCAGAGACGAGTGGCAGCAACTCAAAGGCCTTCGGTGTATGCAGTCAGCGAGATGTGCAGAGGACTAGAAGGTTGGCGTTCTCCATGGACATGCTCTCAACGAAACAAGCACCAATATGCAGCCACTGCAAATAACATCTACTTCAAAAAGCAAACTTCTGGGAATTCAGCTGAATAAGAAAGTCATGAATGTTGTTCAAAGTGGACATTTCATATAATAGGTAATGGACACTATGAAGCCAACACTGATTCTTTTTTTTTGCTGCTTTTCCTTCTTTTTCCCAGCTTGCATCACAATCCTCCTCTTGATCTTGATTCAACCCCGTATGGACACTACCAGGTGCTGTGGAGGAGCTTTATCAATTCATCACGGTTAAGTTGCCTTGATGCAATCTGCACCTTTGTCTTAGTTAAAGCTTAGTGTAGAAACTGGAGTGTGTGTTATAATACTATTACATTTCATGACTGAAATGTGTGTCTCACCGCAGCTGCAGACTGTGACTAATGGCGGTCTTATATGAACGGGTTACATGCATTTCTTCAGTCTCAAGTCACAGGTACTTTTACAACAAACACCTGTGACTAATCCTTATGCACCAGTCTGACTCACATTTGTGAATAATCACTGCACACTGTATGTACACACTATTTAGTTGCCAAAGGGTACCGGTCTCTGAACCATATACTTGTGAAAACATAGCAGTGCTTATATCAATCCTTCCAGTAGTTAAAATGTGAGCCCCCAACAGCCAACTCCTCCGTCAAAAGCATCCCTGCTAATAGTTGGAGACACAGTGAACCATAGCAATGAGAAAAATGTACTTAACAGAGCCATTCCTTTTCTTTTTTTTTTTGGAGAATCTAAGCAGCACAACACAACTTCAGCAAGTGTGTCAGGTGATTTCCACTGTCAAGAGCAGACAGCTCAATCATCCTGATCGATTACAAGAAAGCCAATACTCCCCAAAGACAGTGGGAGACACAGAGGGAGAATGAAAGACAGAATGGGCGAAGACAAGGAGGCTGGAAGAACAAGACCAACAGAGGCTGGAGGTAGCAGAAACATGAGCTGAGTAGAGAGGGGCGGGGTGGAAAAGAAGGAAGCTAGAGAGAGACCGACAGAAGAGAAATGGGGTTCACCCTTCTTATTTTATTTCATCAGGCCCTTGGGGAGCTCGATACATGACAGAGAGTAGTAAGAAAGGAGGGAAAAGGGAGAGCTAAAGAGAAACAAAAGTATGTTTATCATCTTGCTTCCTCTGGCTGGTTCTGGGATCAAGGCTGCATGCCCCCTACATTATTTAACAACTCTGTTACACAGCAGCGGTTGCTTTGTGTATGTGTGCTGGCAGGAAAAGCAAATTGAAGAGCTGAAAAATGTGTTAAAGTTGTAAAAGTTGTAAAAAATGCACCTGAGTGTCTATAGAAATCATGCAGGATAACAATTTAGAAATTTTTTAAGTGAGGTCAGTCAACAATCATTGAACTCTCAATCCCAAATGCAAATGATGATGTTGGTAAAATGATTTTGATTCATTCTTTTCTCATCATTCATACGTTTTAAGGGCAGTGGTTAAATTTTTATGTGTGTACAAAACAAACAAAAAAAAGTCCCTCAAACCAGGCTCAGATTTTACCGATAACCACGTTAACCCAGAGACAGAACCGCATGATAACCTCCACGCTAACGTTCTTCAGTGAAACATGAGTGAGAATGTGTGATCAAGACCACACACAGAAACGTGATGGCTTTGACAGAGAAGTGAGGGTGAAGAGATGGAACACAGCACTACTACATCACTGGCATACATTCATACAGTGCAGTACAAGCATGCACACGAGAAAATCACAAGGAAAATAAAAAGAGGAGAAAAATTAGCCCTATACAAGCCAGCATTCAGTTGCCAAGGAGACATCTGCTTTCGTATGCATCTTTCCTAATTCATCCAGTCATCTTGCCTCACCTCGCCTTTTCCCAAGTGACAACAGAAATGGGAGGATGAATATTTAAGATGCACTAAGTGCCTTGTAGATGACACAAACAAACTCACGTCTCATTCTCTCTTGTTCACACACCCACTTTTTCTGGCTCTAAAAGGCCCCCCCCCCTTGCTCAGAAACACCTATACAGAGTTCTGATTGTTGTGTTCTGCTTGACTGTATAATTCCTATTCATTACCAGCATGTTAAGGTGCCTGGACCAATTAAGCTGACGGCTTTAACACTGCAAAGATGCAATCTGGAGGCTTGTCCTGGTGACTGCCTCTCCTGGCTAAGTGTGCACATACTGTACACTTGGGCTGAACAATTAATTGTTTTCAAATCAATATCGCAGTTGATCTTTGTTTTTTTTTTATACTATAAAACCTAAACAATAGAGCTATATAAAACACTGGTCCCAGGGGCTACATGTGCACACGTTCTGCTGTAGCCTCCACACGAGGAGGGAGTCGCATGCGTTGGTGCTTCTAGCTACACTGAAGAAAAAAAAAACGAGCAAACTAGATCTGAGAGTAATTTCAACACAAAACAGTAAAATCAGTTGTCTAGACCCGTTTTTAAACTGTATGAATGAAATTAAATGAATGAAAATAAATAAATGAAAACAAATGAAATGAATTAAAGTGCATGTTTGTTGTGTGTGGAGTTTCTGAATCCATCTGTATTGTGTGTGTACATACATCTGTGTGGCGTGTCCTGTTTTAGCACAGAGAAGACCTTTGATGATTTATCCTCATTTTTCCTGATTGGCCTCTAACCTATGCTTTACTGTTTCACTGACCTTACTCACCTACTTCCCAGCCCTTTCATAACTATTACAGACACCATAACTTAAACAAATTGAAATGTACGTATCTTGATTTTAATCCTTTCAAAATTTACTTGGTGTAAATTTATTAATTAAACATCATATGAACACATTCAAGACACTTGTTAACATGCAAACACAAACTCCTAAAATATACTGTAAGCCCACTCTTTCAGCCTTAATTGTCCCTTTAACGGTGGAAGAAACAGAGTGTTGCAGAGCCACAGTTAATGAAGAGCAAATGCAGCCCCCAGCTAAGGCCTTCAGCTCACATTCATCATGAATTCAATTTCCCCCGTGCACGTACAGAGAGTATCTGGAATCATTACAACACAACTAGCAGGCATCCCTTGCTCATAAATAAGCCTGTTAATTGACCTGTCATAGCTAATTGCTGCAGGGGCTAGGAGACTGGTGAGTGTGTGCACATGCACATGTGAATGTAACAGCATCCATGCATGTGATTTTATTTATGCAGAGACATATAGATACATGGAGAAGGAATGTGTGTGTGTGGGTGAGTCTATGAACTGCTGGACAGTTCTCCCTTTCTTGCATCCTTTGATTTTAGAGCCATTAGCCATCGGCCTTGAGACAAGGAGCAGTAAAAACAGACCATGGCAGGAATCGACCTAACTTGTCTGCCTGTCACAGCTTTGGGCTCGAGACACAGATGAGAAGAGAGAGACTGAGAAACACGCACACACGAGAGTAGCAGCACACAAACCAAAGCATCATATTTTGGCCTCGCTTTTTTCTTGCCTGTGCTTAGTTGTGAAGTGAGGTACACACTCACAGACACACAGTAAAGTGAGCGAGACAGAGGAAGCATCTTGTCCAGTCAGAAAAGAAGACTGAATCATCTAGTTTACTCGACCTCATCCCAACAGGGAAGAGCTAACTGCAAGCGCAGCTGCCAAAGAGCCAAAGGGACCTCGATGATGTGTCAACAGACAGTGCTCAAACAGACGCACTTCCTCTGTTGTCTGCCACACAATTTTCTTCCACTATCGACTGAATGCAGACAGAACACTTAAATTCCGGTGAACTAAAACACGGAGAAAATACTGTACTACCCAGACTAGGGAAGGCTCTACCCCTTGAGTTTAATTTGAGCTTGGTCAGGATTTAAGACATGATAAATAGTTCACATCGGTTCCTAATCAATGATTACATATATACAGACTTGTTCCAAGGACACTGAGGTTATGTGACATGCAGAATAACCATTTAGGTAAATGGATGCTCCACGTCTATGTCTTTTTTTGTATTGATAGTTCAACACAAAAAAAATTTGGCAGAGGCTTCAGTGCAATGCCCCCCTGTCTATATTGCCATATAAGGTGTAACAGTGGGTTCTTCTCAGCTCATTAGAACCAAGCTGCGAACTCCTCAAGACAAGCTAATTAGGGTTAGGGTTGATTAAACTCAAAAATCTTAGAATTATTCACATGAAACTAACTCTCATTTTTAAAATGACAGAATGCATGGTAATCTTGGTAGTAATGTTTGTACCTTTATCATTGCATCAATGATCTATCTATATTTGTGTGGAGGCCATTTGTCTTGAGTGATACTGTAGTAAGATATAATTACTTAGCTACAAATGAGAAACAGCTTTCAGTGTAGATTAGTGACACCTGGACAATACTGATCTTCGTAAACATGAAGTCTTTGTTAGCACTGTATTGAATCTGTGTATCACTAACATCCAGTTTTTTTTAGTTTTGTTTTTTTTTTTAAACAGAGGTCAGGACAGTGCGTAGCTACACATACATACATGCTGTTTGGATCTTTCAAATCTATGTGAAACCTTGTTCTCTGCCCTGACATCAGCACATTCTTGATGAAGCGAATAATCCTCCGGTTACCATGTGGATGGGTTCGCTGCTGACGTTCAGCAGAAAATGAGCTGAATGTTCACTCAAAGGTCCTCATCTATCAATACTCCCCTCAGTTCTAAAATGTCAAAACGCTGTACCCACATTTATTCAGTAAATGGAAAATGCTCTCTAGTCTCTCATAAAAGCTTAGGGTTAATTTATATTTATCATACTTTTCATGGCCATCATTTGTATTATTTTTCACAAAAAGTGTATAGCTTGATGAATAATGTGAAACTACTGTATATTGATTCCAGCAGGAAAACTCTCATTTCTACCTCTCAGAGACAGATGCTGGCACAGGTAGCGGCAGGGCATTGAGTTCGTTCGTCTTTTTAAATACCTGTTTATATTTCGTCTCCACCGATGAAGAGAAAAGGGATTTGAGGATATATGCGAACTGCACCATCACTGTACACGAGCCGGCAATAATTCTGGGAGCTCTAATCTAAATTCAAGGCTTTCTATTCTCCTTTGGAGCTTTAAATGTCACTATGGAGAATTTCTGGTGGAAAATTCATCAGATTCCAAATAGAGTTTTAAGCGCAATTCTTTGAGGAATTTCACTGATTCCCAACAGTCACCAGAGAAATCTAAAATCCCCCCTTCGTTCTATCTAGGCTGGAGTGTATGTCTTCCTCATGGGGAAAGACACTGCAGAGAGGAAAAGACTGCAGTAGAGGAAATGTCTCAGCGATGAGAGAGATGACCTACAGAAAAAAATACAGTGAACAAAGAAGCATATAATTCAATTTTTCTTTTTTTCTTCTTCGTAGAGCAAGACGAGGCAGGTCTGAACGTGGTGTAAATTAACACTCAAGAGACGAGCGCTGGAGGCCGATTTCCATTCAACGGATGAGTTCTTTCAACATCAAGCAAACAGTAGAACGCACAGTAGAGAGCGTACAGCACAGCAACAGATGACCAGGTCACGTTATGCCTGCATGCAACACATCACTGCTGCTTAGTGCAAGGATGCAGAGGCAGAATTAGAAGTGCATCCCGTTTACTGTTGTATGTACAGGTGTGTGTGTGTTGCTGCAAACACAGACATTTTCCTAAAACAATACACCGCTGGTTCAAGTGTATGAGCGTGCACGTTCCTCACTGCTGTGCTGATGGTTTTGTAATTCTATAAGTTGCAAAGAAAAGCAATTACCAAGCCCATACCTGGAAGGGTCCACTGGGGCTGATATCAAAGAATGCTTTCTTCCAGTCCGGGCCTTGATGACCAGACTTTGTCCACACCACTGTGTCCACAGAGGCAATGCTTCTCACTCTCAGAAGCACGTTGAGGGTGCCTGTGAAAAGTATTCACACAGAGACACATTACCACAGGCACACACAAACAAATTATTAGAAACAGTTAACTGTCAGTGAGCAAAGACCAACAGCTGAGTTAAAAACTGATTTAAACTGGATTTAAATCCAATAGTGAAACATAAAATAATGAGTTTAACAGGTAATGACATATTTACACCAACACAGACGTATGTTTTAGTCTTGACGGTCAGAGAGGAGCACCTGCTGAATGACTGAATACACTGGACACACTATGCAGAAACAGACTATGATGTGATTGTATCTAATCAGCTGAGAGGCCTCAATACAAAGCAAAACACGCTAAATAATTGTGATGTTTGTCTACACATTTTCAAGCCACAATGAGATCCCACCATATGTACAAAAATGTAATTCTTTACAAAGAATTTAGTAATTTTAAAATATAAGATCATGATATTGGATATCATCAATATTTTCTTACATCCCAATTAAGTGCTGCTTGGTTGTCAGTAATAAAATACATATATACAGTATATATACACACATATATATAGGCAATGGAAATCCATGCACTGTAAACTGTATTAGGATGAAGCTCTAGGTCAGATACTGCATGTGGCATGATGGCATTTGGGTGAAGATTAAATGTGTGGAGCTCCCTGGTTGAGTGGTGATATGTTCAGTGGATTTAGAGTTTTATTTCACACAGTGACACAGTTATGGAGCAGAAGGACGGCAGCAAGGAGAGAGAGAGAGCGTGAAAGTGAGTAATGGTGGAAAATGTTCACCACCAGTCAACAGTTTGAACGCACCTTCTCCTTCAGTGGCTTTGCTTTATTTTTTATCATTTTTAACACTGTACGATACTGAAGACAAATATGGAATCATGTTAATGTATATGAAAGATTTGTTTCTAAATCAACCTTTGTTAATTTTGTTTCCTTTCGTCTATAGTATTCACTTCACTGCCGCATGATGTTTGGTTTAAATCCTAAAAAACGTGCAACTACGGAGACAGAACTAAATTACTAAATAATGTCGTTCTGGATGGTGAAAAAATGTTGAATGGATGACATCATTCGAGCCATGAGGTGATCCAAATAGTCCCTCTCTGTCTCTCTCTTGGGTCTGTAAGGTGTGAGAGAATCATTCGTCTTCTTAACGATCTCCAGCCAGCTTCTAATTGGAACATTAAGCAACCACCAGTCTCTTAAACAAATACGCAAGCAGGTGGTGCGGCGTCTCTGCATTATATAGTGTATATGTCTGTGCGTGTGTGCAGCAGTTTTCAAACAAATAAATGCTTGTCCTTCTGTTGAATGTATGTTAAATGTCTATCCACCCATGTCTCTGAAATGTGACAATTAGCACAATGTTAATTGTTTAATCACCCTTTGACCATATGTCTCACTTAATGACATATGGCTACAAGTAAATGCATCAACTCAAAGATGTGCTGGGATCTGAATCTGCGTGTTTAATCACAACCACTGAATTTGAGGCTGCCAATGAAATCTTAAAGAAATACTTCTACATCTTGTAAAACATGTTTATTTGGTGCTTGATGAGAGGTCGACTACTGTGAATGTCCGGTTAGTATAGTGTGAACTG
>JAUBNQ010000017.1:2675823-2707732 GCA_032353495.1 Ctenopoma kingsleyae | reverse complement strand
GCGCAATACGTGTTTTAATTACTACAAAACCTGTTATTTTCAGAGAGGAGTATAAAGCGCGCAAACTAAATGCTCCAGTAAATAGTGCACTAAATACTCCACTAAAGGTAGAAGTATGTTTTAATTTGAATAGTCAAGTAGAAGTCCTAAAGTACGTGATCTAAATGTAACATAAAGTACAAAAGTAAAATAACTCCACTAAGAAAACAGTCTATTTTATTTTGATTCTGGTGATATAATTTTCAAAGGTTTCAAAAAATTATGAAAAATGTGTTCAAAAAGTCAGTAAAGGTGGGACTGATTTTAACACTTTATATACTGACAGGCAGTTAATCCATTAATAATACAACAGCATTTTATTAAAATCTAATGATTTTTATAATCCTGAATAAAATAACTAGTAATTAATGATGTTAAAATGCAGTGTAGTAAATTTAGTAAACCTCTTCTGATTTGTAGTGAAGTAAAAGTAACATAAAATGAAAATAGTCCAGTAAGTACCTCTAAACCATACATGAGTACAATTAAATGTGCTTAGTTACTTACCAGCTCTGGTTATTTATTTATAAGCTGGACTATTTATTGATGCATATATACCTATTTAGACTACATTCTTTTTAAACTAAATTACTTTCAGTTTTATTACCTAACTAAAAGGGTTATCATCAAACTTTTTTAATGGGAATTAAATTGCTTAACTCTCCTTCTTTTCCCACCAGACTACACAAATAATGAAATTTAATGACCTCCCATTGAAGGTAAATTCAACCTCTGTGACATGGAAAGAAGGAAGCATATCTTATATAGCTTCAGTTGCCATGGAGGCACTTTTTTTTTGCCTTTAACTCTAAAACAAAATAAAACAAAGCTGAGCTGCAGCTTGCAAGATCTTCTGGGGTATAATGGACTATGCAACACAAAATAACGATCTGCTGTAACTTTGTTTTTGTTTAAAATTTGCCACACAGCTAAATTCTGGTCGGTCCAAGTTGGACCAGTCATTTGGACTGTTTAATGTGGAGTCTTTGGAGTCCGTTGGGACTTGTGGCAGTGGACTGTGTGTTTATATCAAAAAGGAATGGGGCACAAATTATGTGGTTATGTCCAAACACTGTGGAGCATATGATGTAGCACTAGCCAAACTATCTGCCCTGGGAGTTCACCACTGTTGTTATTTGATTGGCTTTAGCAGTCGGAGCTGTACACGGGATGCGATGGACATTTAGAAGTAATAAAAACTGAAGCGTTATAGCTGAGAATCTCCAAAAAAACATGTATAGATTAAAAACACATTTTTACAAGCTATTAGCTATTAACCACACACGCACACGTGCTTGTGCACAGCCACACACTCAGGGTGAAAACGCTGTGCATACAGAGAGGCACAAACAGAGGCAGATTTGCCGTTTGATCCAGCTTCGCATCTCGTCAATTATTCAGCATTCTGCTCATAGACATCGGCTTAAAGAGGGCATAAAACATGCACGAGGCCTACATTTGAAAATAACAAGAACATTGCCTGTGTTTAAAATGCAACATTCAGAAGTAAAGATTGATTTAGGCTGATTTTCTCTGCTCAGTTTCTTTTGGTATGATAACAAAAGACAATCTTTTTAACCTCACAAACCAATCTCTTCCTTCATCAATGTCTCTGTCTTTTGACCATCAGAACATATAATGGAAAACAGGACAACAGATGAAGCAAGAATATTAGTAATATTAATATATTTATAATCAATGAAGCAGATTTCACCCACTGTTTTGGAGCTACTAACAACAACAAGAGTGTAATTTCTTTAATTATGCACAAAGGTCAAACTGTGGATGCCAGAGGAATCACCTTACAGTCAAACACAGAGAGAGAAAGACGAGGCGTGTATCCGAAATCACGTTTCAGATAAAGACACAAGGAATTGGAAGAAATGAGAAAATGGTCAGAAAACAATAGCTAAATAAATGAACACTATGGTAATAGTAATCAATCTCCATCATTATGCAAAAAGAACTAATAATAACTAACAACTACTTTTCATTCCGTAGTTTTTTTAGTGTGTTTAACACAGTGCTCCATGGTGTGAAACCATAGCATTGTGACTGTGTGTGGCCTGAAGTCTATTTTCCCTTCAGTTGCTTTACTGTAAAGCTACTGCACACACAAGACTGAGCACACGACGCTTCACTTTCGGCCACAATCAATCTTTAGCTTTCCTGTTAATTACACAGAACGGGATGAACACTGCCGTTCAATTGTGTCTCGTGATACACTTCGTTAGGTTTAACGCTAAAACACAGGAGCCTGCGTTAAGACGAAATACACAGTAAGTCTTCTCCCAGTCTAACACTCTGGGTTTGAATTTGCTGAAAATGGTGTGTTTTCGTCGAGCCAGCGTGTTATGCACAAGGTTTAATTATGCTTTTGTCAGCAAAGAGCCTGGGAAATGGTATTAAACATTCATGATGGTGTGACTATTATTTTAGGCCATAAAAAGACTAATTTGGGCACGGTTATTTACTGTGAGTGTGACAGTGTTGCCGCTGTGGTGACAGCAAAAGGGGGCGTTAAGGGACGAAGAGGCATAGTTCATTTACTCAGCCTGTGGGCTAAAGTAAGACACACATACACATGCAAAAACACACACAAAGGCACATGAAGCTATGCAATAATACACAGACACACACACACACACACAGAGCCAGGCACACAAATGCCTACACACATATGCTGTCACCAACAAACACACACAGAAACTCCTTGGGGCCAAAATAACACATGAATCTCAGTTCCCTCACTGCAGCCCCCGAGGGCAAAAACAAGAAAGCCCTTCTGTGTCCCTGTAAGTGCCTTCTGAAGTTGCCTATGGGGAGCAGAGTGAATAAAGGATGCCCTTCTTACTCCTTCCATGCTTGTATGGACACCTAGGTCATGGTGTTATAACTGGAATCCACGCACTACTGTGTGGACACTGTTTTGATTCCAGGATTAAAGAAAAGAGAACGATGACTTCAAAAGTCAAGGGCAGCCGCTCCTTAAAGATGACAAAATAAACATGCACGTTACAGTTCTCTCTCTCTCTCAGATACACCAATGGATGGGCACAGCCAGCCGACAAATGCATCATTTGCAACCCCTTTGTCTTGCTGTATATTTAATTTGCTTTGTGGCATGCAGGGCAATGTGCACCGCAGCTATATAGCGTATGGAAAACACATATAGATGGACACAGAATGTAATATAGGCTGTTACTCTTCGTAAAATTATTAAATTGCTTGTGTTTTATTGTGTGGTGTTGAGGGACAAACACTACACTCAAAGGCAATCTACACAATGCCTTTATTAAAACAACTCAGACCACTTCTGTGGATTCCTGCTCAGATACTAAAGTGGTATTCTGGCACAACTTCCCTTTCATTTAACAGGAGACTGAGAACAAATAAATAAATAAGAGTGATGAGACTCCCAAGATAACAAGAGGCCCGAAAACAAGGAACGCAGCAACTCAAGTCTCAGCGAGAAGCTGGGATAGTTTTTGTCACTTGGTTGATCTGGAACACACAGCATAGAAGATGAGAAGATTTAGACAGTGTAAAGCTAAATGCTACACTAAGGTGAAACATGCAGTGCTGAAGAATCGTGTTGCATTAAAAAAACACATTGCAGAGGATAAATGTTTTATCAGAACAACACTAGCCATCATCTGAAGCAAAATATTATAATCTCAGTTTGTGTACCAGTCTTAAACTTTAAGCTATGCTGTGGAAAATACAATGACAGGTAAGTGAATAGTATCACCAAAATCATTATTTCCACGATATTATTGGACCATAAGCGTTGCTATAAATATAACTCAGTGTCCATCTCCTCACATTCTGTTCTTCAAGACCTAGAGCGAGGGCATTACCTAATATCTTTGCTACCCCATAACCAACAGGTCAAAGGTTCAGCACGTCTCAGTGGGAGCAATAACAAATCCTAACAAAAAACCCTCAAGCAAGACACTGAAACCCTCCTGGTCTCACAATAAATATTTAAAAAGCTACAGCTAAACATGTGACATGTGCATTTAAATCTTTAGACAACAGGAATAAAAGTATTATTGACTTTTTATAAATTATAAACACATTTTTTTAAATTAAATTAAAGCCTGTTACAAGAGAAAAGTGAGGTGATATAATATTTGTGGCCTTGTTAGTCCCATTTGTCCCCTCATGAATGACAGCGGGAGCCATCTCTTTTAGTACAAATGTCTGTGTGTTTCGTTTGAATGATGTGGCAGCCACATTAACCGTTTCTTTATTCTGGACATGTGGGAATTGAGCATGTGGCTTTGATGACTTTAAAATGGCTTTACAGGGTTCATGTGGAAGTGGGAGTTTTTCACGCTAACTCAATATTATGAGCCCAGTCATAAATGCTTGTGTCAGAGCATTATTAAATTACTTTGATAAATATCTGTGATATACTATAAATACATTAGTGACCAATACTCTTAACTGGCAGAGTAAATAATGTAATGAAATGAAAAACTACTGAAACACTATCATACAGTTACTGACACACATCTGTACATTTTACATTTACATTTAGTCATTTGGCAGATGCTTTTTATGCAAAGCGACTTACAAGTGAGGTAAAAAGCAAGCAACAAAGCGTGCTCACGATGTCAGTCTGTGCAATTTATAACATAATAATATAACAGCAACAGGCTGCAATTTGATTAAATAAACATTTATGTACGTGTGTCAACGTGACAACCTAATCTTTGTTTAAAGAGATGATGAATCAGTGTCTGTTGAGGCAGAGGAGCATGTGGTGCGTACGGTCTCATGGCTTTCCCGTGTGCAGTGTGGACCAGGTGGAGATGCCAATGAGCAGGCCGATAGTGAAGTGACGGTCAAAGACAAAACAAAACAAAAAACACGCAACCTTGGCTATATGGCGACATTTAGGACACTGAGCACGGAGAGAGATACTGTGTAAAACAAAATGAATGTTTCTACATACATACATATGAAAAAATGACATAGCTGAGTGCTTCTCTTTGCAAAGGTTATTCTAAAACGTAGCTTTTCAGACCACCAACAGTCCTCCAAGAGGTATTTTAGAAACTGCCCACAGCGAAACTCTTCACAGATCCTATTAGGCAATGCTTTGAGAAAGAAAACCCCCACCTGCCTATGGCTGTGATGGTTATTGCCTACTCTCCAGACTGATTTGTGTGGCACTCACCACCACCAGCTCTGCCTGCACTCTGAAAGTGCTGATCTAGCCCACTCTTAACAAAATTTAACACCTCGGGTTTGTCGTAGTGCACCCACTGGACGCCGATTTCAAGACTTTTGCTGGGCTCATTTTCTGGCTTATTTTGTGCTTTCTTTTATTTTTTTTTCTGTTTGAACCTCCCACACTTTTTTACTGACAATCTTTCCCCAAACAGAAACAGTTTCCAGACCTGTTTTGGTTAAGTTAAATGATTTATATTCTGTTTTTGTGTTTGCACAAAGATATTCTTCAGTATAAGGAAAATGTGAGGTTGGAATTCTTTTCCAACTAGAGTTAGTATAATTTAAAAGGCATGCTATGTTTTCAGTGGTTTGAAGGAATTGATTCTCACATTCACTGCAATAAAGTTAATTGATCAATAGGTTGATGTAATATGTTGACATTTATAATGCCTAATAAACACTATGAAATGTATGTGCATGTGTATGCACGAAATATGTCAGTGCTTTACACCGCAATAAAAAAAGATGAATGAGTGGGCTTTTCACAGCCAGCTCCCTCCCTGCCATCACATTCTTCTGTCCATCTCATTTCTCTTTATTCTTCAGTCTCTGCTGACCCTCAATCACATCACTATTTCAAGTCCTCCCCTCTCTCAGCTGGAGGCATCTCCTGCTTGCAACTGATGGAAAACAGATCCGAGTCTCATTAGGTGATGATGGTGATGCTGGTGTATTCCCTTCATCAATTAGGGACAGCATTTATCTGGCAGTGTTCTTGGTCTTTTTCACATCTTCACTTATTAATGTTGGTCTTAAGATTTTACACAAAGGCTGACAGTCACGTAAGAAAGCTGTTCTCATACCAGCATATCTTGATCTATGTTTCATGGTCGTCTAATCCCCTAGTCTTCACCCCTCTGTCTCCATCCTCGTCCAATTTCAATTTTTTGTCCGCTGATACACAGGCTGCGAGCCTGCCCCGAGGCACCTCCCATACTTTATAACACTGCCTTCATTACCCAGCCCACTGCAGCTGGCCATAAATGAAAAACTGAAGATGTGGGAGGAGAAAGGTAAAAAGAAGAAAGGAGAGGAGTATAGGACAAGAGATGGAAGGGTCAAAACGCAGAGAATGAGTGAACTGTGAAAGAGAAATAGTGGTAAGGGCAGAGATAAAGAATAAGAGATGAAGAGTGAGTGAGGATGAGGGTGAGCAGGAGTTGCAGTTATACATGGAGCAAAAAGGAAAAAAAAGGAGAGAAAGAGCAAAGCCATAAAATCTAAGTTGGAAGTTATTGGAGACCGGCTGGATGAAAAATGCCATCGCCATAAAATAATATTAGAATTGGGTCTGGCCTTATGGCGTTGATGAATACAGATGCCACCCAGCGGGGTCTTTGGCTAGAGGGAGGTGGCTAATTTGAACAGTCATCCTACCTGTGAGGGCGGTAAAAAAATATTAAAGGAAATGAAATGTAAGGCTCACTGTCAGTTGTTTAGTTTATAGCCTCACATTTCCATCTCATTGCAGGTTTAGGTGTCAGACAGAAGATCCACTCACTAAAGCGACCAGCGGGGGAGTTAGCCATGCGTGCAGGATTTATCATTAATATCCCTAAATTGAACTACAAACTGGAGCAGATATGGACCCACTGAAGCTTTAAACAAAATAATGGATGACAAGAATCAAACCTTGCACACTGAAATTAGAGCATATTTTACCTCATCCCCCCCTCCTCCCAATGGATTGTCAATAATTGGCCTGGAGGGGCCATGAATACTGGCAAATTGATGACAGCTGAGTGAAACGGGAGCAGCTGAAATCTGATCAGCAATATTGATTGGAGGATATCGAAAAGACAGCTGAAAGTCTTAATTACTGCCACTCCACAGTGATGCTGTTGTATCACACTGGAACTGAAAGCCATCAGCGAAGGGAGAGGAACAAATAGAAAGCAACATACGATATGTGCAGTAATATAATCAGTGTAATTGTAAAGAATTGGTGCTCTTGTACCTGTTTTACAAAGCCTATAGTAAAAATCCATATGTGTGCTACTCTTGAAATATCAGTATTTGTGCACCACTGTGAGCAACATATTCTTATACATAGAAAAAAAACATTCTTCTGCACCAAATACACACGTTAGAATAGGTTACAGCACTCTACACTCTACAATAGACTCTTGACTTGAACATGGCAAACATTTACTAAAATGTTTCCATAACACTTCATTCACTTTGTTTCTTTTATGATTGGCAATCTCTCTCCGACACTGACAGCACCACAGGACGGAACCACTTGATTTATTCTTCATTCCAGTACAATGGTTATTTTTCCTGAGAGAAAAAAAAAAATCAGCATGTGCTGTAAGAGCTGGAGGTAAGGTCAAGAACATTCCAAGCCTCCACTACACTAAATAACCTTCATAGACAAGAAGCAGTCAATAAATAAGGGAATGAAAAACAAAGGGAGGAAGAAAAAAACACATTTTAGATAAAGCCGAACAAACGATGGGGGACAAGTGGAGCGGTCTTATCTCCTCACAGTCTGCAGGACAGCTTAAAACCAAACCATACTTCACTTCATCGTATGTGTGGGTGAGGTGGTCTTGCTACTAAAAACTGTATTCTGGAGACTGTATGCAGAACACATAGTTTGTGTGTCGAAAAATCAATAAATGAAATAATGTTTTAGGATTCTGAATGTTGCTGTATTTTGCTCTTCGTCTAAGCCAGTGGATCTCATACATGGGTATTTCTGCGGGGATTTCGCTCCTTCATATACTCTTTTATATCCATCTTCCTCTCTCTCCCTAGTGTATGTCTTTCTATCAATGCTGACAGTCAGCCTTTTTGATCAGCAAAACACAGTTTTCTTATCTTATCTCCACACAGTAAAATGATATAAAAGCCTTACCTTACTTGACTATGTATGAGACATTGGCATACTGCCATAAAAATAAGCCACACTCCTCCTGGCCATTTTCAATGGTGTGATAATGCAGCATCACAGTGGCACACATCATTTTTTAGGCATGCTCTATAACAAGTTTTCTATTTTTCTTTGCTCCTTTTTGCTTTTTGCTGTTGGCTATGCCACTTCCTCTTCATTTTTCCTCTTCTTCTTCCACTCACTCTTCGACCCTTCTCACTCTCATTGCTTTATCTCACTCCATTTTGCTGTACCTTTGTCTTTGCCAGGCATACTTTATGTTTAACTAAGTCTTCAAAAAGCTCTGCTCTTCCAAACAGCTACAGTAAATGTGATGTAGTACCTCAATGTGGAAGCGCGGGGACATACGTGACCCCAAACTGTCATGGAAACCCATGTCACACATTATTAGTGACTCACCACACTCACCCACCAGGAACATGAGGTGAGGAAACTGTAGGGAGAATACAATAGGAAGCAAGAGGAAGCACACAGAGTTGTGTGTACTTACATGCATACATACAGTTACTTGAACTCATTCTATCAAAACCTCACAATTTTACACATTCATGTAGGGGTACAAACACATATGTGCAGACATATGAAGCCTATATAGAAATGGTTTCCTTCCTAATATGCAGAATTTGAAACAGGACTTCATGTAACATTGAGGTGATTACGTACATTAACAGGACACTGGAAAAACAGGACAGGACAAAGAAGGGAATTTAACACATCACGTCTCCAACAAGATATCTCACACTGGTTTTTGCCACAGTGGAAACTGAGACTTGCTTTTGTGATCATGTGTGACTTAAGCAGATATGTTTGGTGTCTGTTGAGGCGTACAGCAAGAAAATGCTTTAGAGAGTTCACTGTGTGTGATTACGATTTCTTAAGTGCTATTAGGAGAAGCTGTTAGAGCTATATTACCAATGGCTAAAATACATTTCGCTGTGTCGAAGCAATTTGAGACAACTAGATGGTGCCTGAAATTTGGATAAATTAGACTCCACTGTGACAGTGTAATTGTAACATGTCATATTAAGCATATGCCTTGGAAGTAATAGCAGGCTGATTGTGGTTTGTGCTCATCACCTCCATCTGCTCATCCATCTGTCTTGAGAAGTGCAGCTGAATGGCAAGAAAACTATGAAACTTCTCAAGTTGCACTAATTGGGAACCTTTGATCAGCAGTGTTAAAATGACCTAATTAATGCTGTGATATGATTCTGGTTATCTCCCAAATTCTATAGTGGCTATCTGTGAAATTCGCATCTACAGTAGCAACTGTGGTCCCTCTTTATAATTGCACGCGCCACTGATACTGTAACAAGTACAAACTTGAAGTTCAAACCAAAGGCACATATCACCGTCTTTAGGAATAAAGAAGATTAAAGAGCTTGTAGAACAACGTTGGGAAGGAATTTTAACACCAGAGACAAACCTCTTGATTGATTTAGATCTTACCAAGCACTGCTGTAAAACTAAAAGAACAATTCCAAACACATCAGTTTTCTTATAGCAATAATCTCTGACTCAGGCCTGTTTATACTTTGCTACTCTCACCCAGTCTCTTGTTGCTTTCCATCCACCCACCAGATGTCTTTGTACAGCCCCTGACCCTCACATCCACATCCAACCTCCTACGACCAGTCACCAGACCTTCCTCACCCAGCTGCTCACCTGATTCCCTTTCCCTCATTTCCAGTTTCTGGATGGTTGTGCTCTTCGTGCTCTGTTGTCTTTCAAACTAGTCATGCCAAACCTGCATGTTACCTGTAAACCATTCCTAACCCTGCGTGCTTGCTTGTAAGCTTTCACCTTTTTTTTTTTTCTTATTCAGCCACTTTTCTGCCTCTGCCTGCCTGCGTGTCTGCATTTGGTTCTTCCATGCCTGTTTTCTGAGCCTGAGTTTCGACAGTGGGTGCTTCAAATTGCCTGACCCACAATAAGTAAAGCGAACATGTTTGTCAAAAATACTGTTATCTTGCCTGATGCTGTCACCCAGGAGCCGATGCAAACTGTTCACCTTAATAATCTTAATGGGAGATAGTGTAACTGTTAACACGTTATGTCACACAGTTTATTGGGGAAATGGTACCAAGGTAATTACGACAGTGCCTGCACGACAGTCGCACACTATTATTAAAGCTGCTCACAAAACCTGTCAGAGCTGAATCAATATGGTTCAATACACAGGAGTGATATAGCCTCAGCTTGTAGCTACAACAAAAGGCACTGCAGAGTCTGTCAATACTTACATTTCTGAAACTCTTAAACATTAAGCTTCTGTATTTGACATTTCAGAATACAACTAAATGGCCACATGCTGCTTTCAATATGGTGTTTACCATTCGAGCTTGATGTGTCTTTTTAGATTAATTGAGCCATTAACTCCTCCACCACAGTCACAGACATTCCAGCATGCAACCATTCACCACTCACTCACTAAAAACTTGTGATGTGAGGTGATTGCTCCCTTCCGTCCAGCTGCCTTCCTGAAGTCACATGTCCCTTACTGTCCTAGCTGGTCAATAGTCATCCAGGGAAACCAAATGACATTTAAAGTAGAGAGGTTAGGGCATGAGCACGAGAGAGAGCATCATTCTCGGATAATGAACTAAGCAATGGGTGAAAAGCAGCAGCAAAGTGACAGCATCATGTCTAAATAACAGAGCAACTGACACAGCTGTTTGTTGGAGATGTTCTGGGTCAATGGGAGGACGTTCTCTGGAGGTACTTTGATGTGAGGAATTTATTTCAATTCTTTTAGGTAGCTCAGTTCATTTAGCTCAGGCTTAAAGTAAAGTAGATACGTATGAGACCATTTCCCTGTTTGGCAGCACTTGAGTTTAATTTACAAAATGCCAATACACAAAAGCCAGGCACAAATCCATATTTGTGCCTAATGGAGTGAAATGAGAAATATCGAGTGATATTAAGAACATACAAAAACAAAAAATTAACAGAGAGTATTGCATTTGCAGTGAATTAAGCCCATTTTGAGAGACAAGCATAGACTCCATGGAAATGAGGTTGAAAATCAACAGCGTACCTTTAAAGGTTTGACCTACTCTATAGCAGCCCCATTATGCAAATCAGTGCAATTTGTAAGCTTTATGTGTGCAACCACATTTACACAGTAAGAATGAGTGCCTTTAAAAGATTAAAATTCTGACCTGTAATTATATCACTCCCATCAGACAAATTGATGTGCGTTTTTGTAGTAGCACAACATAAAACAAAATACATCATTTTAGCTATCACATTTAACACATAGTAAAACCTGCTGCTCCTGGTGTGGGAATATTACTGATGAGTAATTAAACTGAATATAAAAAAATGAGGAATATGAATATATTTATAATGAACTGCTACAACATTGATGTGTTAGAAGCAGGAAAAATGGCCAAGTGTACAGATCTGAGTAGATTGACAAGGGTCAGATTATAATGGCTAGACGACTGGGTCAGGGCAACTCCAAAACTGCAGCTCTTGTGGGGTGTTACCGGTCTGCAGTAGTCAGTATCAATCAAAAGTTGGCCAAGGAAGGAACAGTGGTGAACTGCCGACAGGGTCATGGCTCACTGATGCATGTTGGGAGCAAAGGCTGGCCCATGCGGTCGGATCCAGCAGACAAGCTACTGTAGCTCAAATTGCCGAAGAAGTCAATGCTGGTTCTGATAAATAGGTTTCCGAATACACAGTGCATTACAGTTTGTTGCATATGGGGCTGCACAGCTGCAGACCAGTCAGGGTGCCCAAACTGACCCCTGTCCACCGCCGAAAGCACCAACAATGGGCACATGAGCATCAGAACTGGACCATGGAGCAATGAAAGATGGTCTGGTCTGATTAATCCAGTTTTCTTTTACATCACGTGGATGGTTGGGTGCATGTGCGTCGCTTACCTGGGGAACACATGGCACTAGAATGCACTATGGGAAGAAGGCAAGCCTGCGGAGGCAACGTGATGCCTTTCACACATACCACCTACTTTAGCATTGTTACTAACTATGCACACTCTTTCATGGAAATTATATTCCCTCAAAGTTGTGGTGGTGTTGCTTCCTGCCACAAATTAAAAATGGTTCAGGAATGGTTTTAGGAGCACAACAACAAGTTCAAGGTGTTGACTAGGCCTCAAAATGTCCCAGTATCAATCCAATCAAGCGTCTGTGTGGTGTGATGGAGAAACAGGTCTGATCCATGGAGGCCCCACCTTGCAACTTACAGGATTTAAAGGGTCTGTTGCTAACATGGTTCCAGATACCACAGCACACCTTCAGGAGTCCAGGAGTATAGAGTCCATGTCTCAACGGGTCAGGGCTGTTCTGACAGCAGAAGTGGGACCAACACAATGTTAAGGGAGTGGTCTTAATGTTCTATGGCCCGGCCCCGTTTGTACTCCCCGCTTCATGGAGACCGTGAGTTACCTAAATTATATTATCTAGAGGATTTTGGACTTTAACTGTTGGTGTTGGATTATACTCTGTTTCTGTTTGGATCGGACATCGGACCTGTTGGATCAGGATTGTTGTACTGTTTAAAGTGTTATCGGTTACTCTCTGCTTCCCTGCTGCCTCGCCCCTGTTCTGGCTCATCGACTCATATTCACGTCACTTAACACAATAAACACGTTAACCTTTACCTGTGTCACGGGCATTTAGTCCAGAGTCCAAACCCAAAACCGTCACAGTGTGTAGGTATCACCACTGAACATTTTACATCACAAGCATTTAGCTAAGCATTGCTCTTCGTAGAAAGTTATAGTAGCCTACAAAATTGTGCCGTTATTCTTTTATGTGAATACTGCTATATGTAACAGAGAAAGAAAATAAAATAAGTCTTACACATGCCTTACAGTTGAGGTTAAAAGCAGAACAGACTTTTTTTTATTCTCTTTGCTTACTGACCAAAAAAAAAAAAAATTGCAAGATACATTTAAGTGCTTTTCCTTGTTTGGTTTGATCCATATTCTCTTGGACACATAGAAGCTATTATCTGAAGTTGTGGCTTACTTGATGTTTGAGTATGTTCCTTCGTCAAGGTGACACTGGCACACTTCTCAGGGATTGCACATGTCAGATGGTAAAAGATGCTTTTTGCTAGAAGGCAAAGGTTCTGCTAAAGACTCAATCAAACCCTCCCCCTCGCTCTCTCCTGCTATGTGCTCAAACACAGCATATAGCAGCACAACAGCGTCTGGCAGCAGGAGAAAATAATTAGGCCAAGGTGGCTGTCTGAAGCATAAAGATCCATTAGTAACAGATCTCATGCATTGCAGCTGTCTTTACAAACGTAACTGGGGAGGAAGGAGTGGGGCAAACAGAAACACAGCTGTCAAAAAAAGAGAAACTCCTCTTTCATCTATACTGTATTTAACATAAAGGACCACTCGCAGCATCAGCATGTCTCTAATAGTACCTCTTCTTAATGTAACACATACGTTTGCCCAAATGCACATTTAAGTTTATTCAATCAACAAATTACCATGTATTTGTACTCAGGTGTTTCTTTTTTCTTTTTTTCTCTTAGAGAAAGATGGCTGCTCTTTTCAGGACTCATCAGTTTCTACTTTTGGAACCTCTACACCTGCTAACAATTACCGAGAAGGACTGAATGGGGTGCGATGCAGAAATTTGACTCACTAAAAATATGTTGTCTACAAATTTAAACTAGCAATTTAGAACTTGGTAATGGAAACATTACATTGTCTGAGTTTTGTGTTCAGTTCGTGCCTCATTTTCCAGCCTCCTGCCTCTGTCCTGCCCTGTCAGTTTAAGTCCATTATCCAGTTTAGTTCCATTAGTTTAGTTTGTTTCTAGTTTTCTTTGTACAGTTTTTGCCTCCTTCAGGAGAGATTTTCTGTTTGGAGTTGTGTTTTCAGTTACTTGTCTATCTGATAATTAGTTATCCAGTTTTTGCTTGTTATTAGTTTATTCTGCATCTTGTTTTCTTTCTACTGTTTTGCCTCTCACTGAGTATTTTCTGTTAGGGTCTATCTTCCCTAGTACATGTCGTTAGTGTGTTTTGTGTTGAATAAATCCCTTGCTCCTACCATCCTGAGTTTCTGGTGTGCTTTTGGGTTTTCTATTATGTGACTCACACCTGCACTTTGCTTTGAATAAATGCATCTACCAAAATGACTAGACGTAAATGCAAAGGAAGAACAGTAAATAGAAATACATAAAGGAAATCACCCGTGCTGCGTGAGTCACAATTGACTCACCTAACTGTAATCTGGATATAATTTCAGAAATGCAATAACATCTGTTATTTAATCTCAAGGCACATACACACACAGATACAACTGTGCTAAACAAATTGCATAAGATAGTTTTATTATAAGCTCACCCAAGAGAGGGCTGCCTTTGCCTTCTGAGAACTGAAAATAACTCCAAGGTCAGTGTGCTTCCATGTGGGATTTATACCATAGCAAAGTGCTAATTAATTAGGCCTAATGTGAGACAATGGTTGGATCGGTGGCTCGTTTCCTTGTTGGAATAATGTAATACACTGCTGGTCTTTCTGAGGCTGTTTAAGGTCAAATAAAAGCCTGCTTCTTGCCTTTACCTACATTTACCCAGCAAGCTTTGCTGACTTCACTTGCTCCTTCTCATCAGTGTCCTAATTCACATGATCAGTAAAGCTACATCACCCCTGAGCAAATTCACAGAAGCATCCGCGGGTTAAGTGTCATACTTTAATGGCTGATAAAGGAGGCAATGTAGTAACACAAACTTGCTGACAGGGACGCTGGCTTCAGAAAGTAAATGTAATACTACCGGTGTTAATATTTCTGATTTATTGCTGTCATAGCCTCTCAGGTTTTTCAGCATATAATGTAGCCACAAAATAAAATGTCTTGTATATAAACTGAACAAAGACTGGAAACTAATACAGCTGTCGAAGTATTTAAGTGATTGTCACACAGATGCCATTAGACAGCTGGTCTATTAAAAGGCTCTAACAGTAGTTTAGCATGTTTTAGTCCTTTTCCTATAAATCATACATAGAGTAGACACCAACCATTATTAGTGTTTTCAGTGTGTTTTATTTACCTCCCACCAGTTCCCATTCATCCCATACAGTATACTCTATAATCCAATTGGACCAACATGAACTTTGCTCGAGATGGATAGTTCATCATCATCTTTGCTTTTATATTGCATTACTGTTATGTGTTGCACCTACAAATGCATTGCCAAGAAACAATAATATAACTTTACTAGAATATTCACAGTGTATTAGGTGCACTAAGCTAAAAGGAATGCAATCTCATTCACCAGTGCTGCAGCAAATCCTCCCTTCATGAAGGTGATAATGTTCAGTTTTGGTTGGAACTGTATTAGAGAGGAGGCAATCAATTCTTCTGTGCATATATAATAACATCAGTGTGATGAGTGACTAATACAGTACATGGGACATGATACATACATAGTGCTTTGTCATGACATGTAAGACCTGTGGATGACGACCTGCAGTGAAGGTGCACTTTGCTCTCACCCAGTGTGATGGACTCCAACAGTCCTGCATGATATGCGAGTGTAGCTGATGAATGCGTGGTCGTTTTTTTCAGATGCTTCGTTCACTGATTTCGTCTTTGCTGTGCTTACACAAGATGCAAAAGTTCAAATAAACAGCGAGCTCCATAATTAGCTTTCTCATAAAGCAGATATGAGAGAAACCTTCCTTGGAGCTCAATGCAGCGAGGGAACGAAATGTGTCTCGTTTGCTTTCATCCAAACGACTTTAAATATCAGAAAGATGGACTTAATAAAAAATGTGTATTCATGAGGAGCAGGACAATAGCTGCCTTACCTTGTCATACTTCTCTGCCTTCCAATATCTGTGGAACATCTTTTGCCTGTTCAGTCAAAAAATAGGATGCACTGTGGGACTAAATTAGATTTGATATGGAGATGAATGGATTATTTTCCTGTGACAATAGTCCTCCTGTCACTGCTTAGCTTACATGCTACACATACAGTACAAATTCATTTTCTCTTAAATACACTGGTCTTTTTCACTCACACACACAGACCCACAAACACTCACAGATACACAAACAGTATCACGCGTTCAGTATCTTCTATTAAAGTCAAGACCATTCATCTGAAAACCACTGTGTGAATATATGATTGGTAATGAAATACACCTTAGTATCCCATCATATTAGTTCTGAAGTGGATCTGACAACCATATGAAGATAATCTGGTAGCAGTGGAGGTGATAATAATCATATTCTCTTCCACCTCCATTTTCAGTTCCACGTATCAAATGAGAACCTCGGCTCACCAGGCTGGCTCCTTATGGTGCAGGTATATTTATACTTCATATTGTGAGTCAAATTATTTCATTTACATATTTGACTGGAGGTGAGATAGTGTTAATGAGAATCTTTCAGATGCACACAGAGAGCAAAAGAACATGACCAATAGGCCCGTCTATTACAGTGCATATTCTGCCAGTTAATATTGAATAAAAGCTGCACAGCTCTCCCTTGAATGCATGAATCAACTTTTTTATCAATTATTATCTAGGGTCATGTTAGGTTCATGTACAACTGTGATATGAGTTTCTCTTAAGATGACTACAGAGGAGCATTCAGTTTACTGAGGCGATGCTTAGGAATGTCTGAAGAATCAAGATCAGACACTGTCTAGAATTGTTCTTCGAGTTTGTCTGTGTCAGACACCTGGGGAAATAGTTTGGTTTTCAGGGAGGGGTGGTCCCTGGGCAGGGTTGCAGGAGGCAAGATAAGAACACAAGACTAACTCAAGAAGGACACAGTTGAAATGTGTTTTGTTTACAGTACATCAAGGCAGAACCAGTTGCACGATAACTATAAGTTATGTCTACGTTTCCTGTAGGAGAGAAGCATGGTAAATATGCTATCTGTTGTCGTGTTGAGCAGGTCCACTGAAACAGAATGGACACTCGCTCACTGTGAATTCTCGGGACAATTACCTGCTGCAAACCTGTCACACATGGGCTCAATCGAACATTACTTGGACCGCACTAGGGGGCTGGTAGGATAATGCCCATTTACTGTCTGGGCCAACTCACATACTCTACTATTTGTGTTCTCACATGAAGCAGGGCTCAGGGTTGCAGTGCATGTCTGAAAACAGCTATAAACACCTGAAAACAGGACATGATTTGGACTGGAGAGTGAATTTGTGGTATGGTGTATGTACACACTGTGATGCAGTGACGCAGCTTCTGGGCAAAACACAACAGTGTGACATGAGAGATCAACATTAAAACATCAATGCAGCATCAAGACAATCTTTCCTAATAGAGACACACCCAAAGTGTCTACTGTGCCAAGTCTGTGCAATGCAATACTTCAAGTCTATAAACTGCAATTAACTTTGTAAGTTACAAGTGATTAACATGCAGGGAAAACACATTTTTGTCAGTTTTGTGCTTGTATGGGGCCCTAAGCTTGTAAGCTTTTGTCAGCCAAAATGGCTCTTTTCAATCCCATCTCCTAAAAACTATGTTCATACAACTAAACTGCAAACTCAAATACATTTTTGGTGGAAATCTGATTGCAAACATATTACATCATCTGTTAATATATGGGAACGTGTTGACAATTAAGGCAAACGTCGCCAATATACTGACACTGAATATATTAATAAAATGTTGCCAGATAAGACATCCGACATCTAAGATGATCACAGAACTCAGAATGTGGATATTTCCACCCAGTTATTATCTGTCTAGTAACTGGAGGTTTTGGTTTAAACTGGAAATAGATCATTCAGAATGTGCAGGATACCTCAGGAGTTCTTTTATAATATTTGTTTTCCTGCGCTTGAGATGAATGGTCTTTGTCACTTATACAATAACACAATAAGTAAAGGTGAGACAATACAATTAATTTCATAAACTCTCCCTCCCCTGATAGGTGGGAAATCCAAAAGGCTAAAACAGAACTCTGCATACACTCATGTAAATTAGCAGTTTTTAATCATCAGCACCTTTAAACTGATCCTTTTAAAATTTTAATACGTTTCTAACCTCAACCTTTGTGAACCATTTTTAAAACCTTCTGACATGGGGACAGTGAAAGGACTACCTGAATAGACTCTGACGTGAAGTGCTGTGAAACAAGGACAGGACGTGTAGAGAACACACAGTGTGTATTTTCTTCTATGCCCCTGTTGCCTGAAGAGATCTACCCGACACAGCTTCCTTTAGTTTAGAGACAATTATATATCTGTGCACACAAAAATGTACCCACTCAACTAGAGGTCATTTTTTCAAACCCTAACCTCCAACATCCATCTTTTCTCCATGCGCATTTCATCTGTGGTCGCTCCAACAAATTGTTAGATTATGTCACTTTGGTATAATGCGGAAGAAAAACTGTAAGCACATACACAGTCTTTACCAACTGTTTTCTAGCAACGATTCCAGACTTCCGTATCAAATGGCACTTTTGTTGTTCTTAGTCAGCGCCTCATCCATTCTCAGAGATTTAGAGCACTGTCAATCTATAACAACTGACTACTCCTTCCATTAAGGAGAAAACACAAAGTATACATACGTCGTTCATTGAATCTAATGGTAAATCATTTGTCATAATGATCAAGATGTTGCTTCCTGAGTGAGTGAATTCAAGGCCTAAGTATTTTTTACTCATTTTTAAGAGGCAGTATTTTTAGCAGAGGAAAAGCATGTAGTTTCCTTTGTTAAAAAGACAGCAGCGGTTCTACTTTTCGACTCATTGTGTGTAGCAGCATGCGTGTCCACACTGCCTTTTGCAGTTACGGAGGCTTGAGGGTGCTGGCTATTCCAAGCCTTTTTGTCAAATGCAATAAAAAAACATTCACAGTGGGAAGATGAATGTCTGAAGCTTTACAAGGCAAGGGCTTCAGAGACAAGGCAAGGTTTTATTTTTTACACATAGGAAGTGTGTTTCAGGAACCTTCTGATGTAGATCAATACATCAGATCACTCAAGTAGTCATTTTAAAATTGCTGCCACCAAAGACAGATTATTGTGGGATGGCCTTCTGTTGTTTTTGCTAAAGTAAAAATGATTTATATGTCCATTTCACTATCAGAGACTGTAACACTTACTGATGTTGTATTTAATGGGGACTGCATAGATACCTCTGTCTGCACACATACGCTCACACCCACCCACACATAAAAGATCATGGTGTCATGGCAGAGCAGAGCAGCCAGAAAAAACAGGGGACACTGCTTAAGGCAAGCGTCACTGCACTTTATCTCACATATGAAAGTGAAGAAACACTGTGTTCCCTCCTTAAGGATGGGCATTGTTGCCTTAATACAAATGCTATTTTTTAACTTACTCATACAGTGCATACAATGCCCTAGTGAGACACACGTGAAGATTTGCTCTGACCACCAGTAGACACTAGAACTGAAAGTGATAATGTACATTCTACAATGTTTTAGCTAAATCTGCACAATATCTAAGAGCTTAATTGCTGAGAGGAAATCAAGCAGATTAATACAAACATAGACATCAAATGGACACTATGGAGAGATGCAGCATAGTATACTGTGCACACAGGTTTTGATGCACCTGCAGCTTTGGGGTAGAAAAGGATGAGAGCCTACAGCAGATCAACACGAAAAGATGTTTTTGTGGCTAGAATTGCATGAATCACAAAAGCAATGAGTGGAAAATGTTCAGCATGCCAAGGAGGAAACCGGCCGTGCAGAATTAGGTGTTAGCTCCAGTGATCTGATAGAGCTGTGGATTTTATGAACCTATGGATGGTTGTACACTGAAGCTGTAAGAATAATCTTGTGTTTTAAGGTACATGAGATACAACCACTGTAACAGTGTGTTCAAGCCAGCTGAAGTGCCTGTGCAGTTAAAAAAAGTCTGCCGGCGATACCCCAGAATGCAACCAAGTCTCCTAAAAACAAAAACTGCATTTACAAATAGGTTTTTGCAGGGAGCATAACTGCAACTGATTATGTTTTCTATAAAAGTAATGAGGATATTTTTACTATTACTGTAAATGCTGAGCACATATACAAATACTTTTTTCACCAAAATATCCGCTCTACAATGTCCCATTGTCTGATCTTGCAGTAGGACATTCAGTTTAGTGACTTCATTATTATTAAAGGAACAATAATCAATGACAATGGTCATTTTACTATTTAGTATAGTAAATGTATTACATGTTGTTCCTTTAAAGTTTTATACACTTGGGTTCATGCACACTTCATTAAGATCAGGCAAAGCTTGTGTGCTGGTTTAATAAAGACACAAGTGTCGAGGCGTATGGAGAGGCGCTCAAAGGAATGCAGAGTGCCGTTTGAACCTTCTGGTGAATTTAAATTAGATTAAAAAAGGTATTAAACACCAAATGGCAGGGAAAAGGAGACAACGTATGAGCTCTCTGGCTTTTGCTACACTTCACACACATCTTCTCCAAAAACCACGATCCTTCTAAAACCAAAGTGCTTTCGTTACCTGAACCCAACCAGACATGAGACTCTGGGTTTGAACTTGGGTCTGCAGTAACATAATAATAAATGTAGCACTTAGTTCATTCATTTATTCATAAAAACAACACAAAACTGCATCACATTAGAAGGAATGTAATTTCTAGGAGACAACTTTGAGAAATACAGCACACTATTTACACCTGATATCATTGTGAAATGTGGCTATTTTAAACAGTAAAGAGTGAAATTATCAGCGTACAGAAGCTATAATGACACATGGAATCCTCAGCTGCTTGTAAACTAGAAACGTGTCTGTTTCTGTGTAGTCTGTAGAAGACAACACATTTTTATTAATCAAATACATGGAAATAATAACGACTGGATTCAATTTAGCTTTTTCACTCACATCACTTTGCACATTTGCCCCCCTGATACACCTCAATGAAAAAGAGTTTTCATTAAGGTTATTTTGTTTTGCTGCAATGACAGGTCACAAGGACAACGTGCACTTTCAGCGAGTTCTTTCATTTTTGTAAATTGGGTAACACAAGGAATTCATGGTCATTAACAACAAACGACAAGGGCATACTAATTTGAATCTGTTTAAAAGACAATTTGATCTGTCGGGAAACTAGAAAATAATCTGTGTGGGCAAATGAACTGAACGTGTTGTATTTCTTCCAGACCAGAGAGAGTCTGGATTATCGGGAATTTGTGCTGCAGACCACACAACTGCAAAATAAGAAAACCATGTATCAAAAATACACCTCCTCAGTAACAGACAAGCAGTGACCACTCTGTCAGACAGACACCGATATAAGAAAAGCAGATGCAGGATGAAGAATGAAATTGAAGAGACAAATCCTGCAGAGATGAGGCTGGGCCACAGAGGAAAGAAACACAAATCACATATAAGCATACACAAACAACTATATATTGAAAAAGCAACAAGAAGCAATAACAAGTAAGATATACACGAAAGTTAGGAACGGAGAAACACATTGGAACAAATGTGATAGAGATGATGAGAAAAGGAAAGTAAGTTTGTGTGGGTTTTTATGGCTCAGGAGAGTGCGGTGGAACAAAGACTCACCCTGTGGCTTCTGCCTCGATGCCACTGAAAGGTCAAATCGTCTTCTAAGCTACCTGTTACCATGTTGCTCTTTCTCTCCCTGTCTGCAGTTTACTAGCTTTCTGTGTCAAAGAGTACGTGTGCAGCCGGTGCTGACTGTGTTTGTGTGTGTGTGTGTGTGTGTGTGTGTGCTTTGTTTCCATTCAGTGCCAGCAGTGCCACTGCCCATTGCTCCTGCTCCAGCCAGGACTGGTGTCACCCTGAAGCACAGAGCCCATGTTGTGACAGAAAACTCTGGCCAACGGGGACAGACTAAATGCCACCTAGCCTGATGTTTATGGGTGTGAAAGTGTGTGTGTGTGTGTGTGTGCGTGTGCCACTGTCAAAAACACCAATTCTAGAGCACTTGTATTGATGCACTGGGACCATTTCTGAAACCACAGTCAGAAGCTGATATAATAGATTACACATTCTTCTACTGAATCCCATAACCAGTGACACTTAGGGTGATAACTGTCAAAGCTGTGAAACGGCTTGTGTACAGTTGGAGATTCATGGTTTTATACTCCATTGACGTACACTGTCATTACACCGCAGGAGGTTGGTGGCAGTTTCTTTGGAAAAGTCGATCTGACTGGGAACTCTGCAGAAGTGGAGGTCTACATTTTAATGAACTGGATCTAGTTAAACAAGTAACCTTCATCTTATATATACAGTATGTGTAAATACTATATATTCTTTTAGTCATATTCATTGTCACATACATACATACATGTCAGTTGATTCAAGGGTGGGTGGATAGCATGCATTCATATCAGCTGCAGAGCTAACACTGTGACTGACTTGTGAGCCAACTTAAGTCTTGGTACAATTGCTGATGGCCACTTTGACCACTATATAACGATGTGAAATCCCAATGAAACAGGTTAAAAGCAGCTCAGCCCAAATTCCATCCACAGCCACTGCACTGGAGATGTAGCCGAAACCATTTAGATATTTTCAAACCCTGACATTCAGCAGAAAAGCTTAAGATTAATACATCTGATTTGTTGTCTTTTGCTATGTTCGTGAGCCAAAATGATGAACAAAAGCAAGCCAGACAACAAATGACATAGAAGAAAAAGAAAAGAAAACCCTGCAAACCCATTAGCATAACAGATGAGCTTGGTCACGATCTTCCAAACTGTCACAACATTACAATGTGCATTAATAAAATCAGTATCAATATCATCATCATCTTCATCATTACCTCCCAGCACTTTTTCACTTACCTTGCTGTGTCCTGAAGGGTGGAATGAATCCACAGAGAAGACTTCATGTGAACTAAGCTGATTTAAAGCATTTTCACCGATCTGTACTAAAAATATTACAGGTTGGGTTTCTGAACCAAGTCCATCCCATCAGTAGAGGCTACTTAGAAGTTAAACCCCGCCTGCTCACTGTCCCACTGCCTCAGTGGTTAGAGTGCCAGGTCATTGGTCAGCTGGCTGATACAGATAACTCCTCTGTGATGGAGGTCTAACAGGGAAAGGTGGTGGTTTTCAGTGACAGCTAATGAGTGGAGGACGTCCCGTTGAGTGGAACATCCCAGTGAAGTGTGTCTAAGTGGCTGTAGATGAATGGAAATGTTGCTGTGCGTGCTCATTGGACAGAAGGAAGGCATGGCTTCACCTACATAGACTTTATGAGTGGTTGAGTGAAGATTCTGCAGGTAGAATTCTGCAGAAAACAAGCTACAACAAGCAGAAACAATCTTTTGGACACTTACTGATTTATTCAAAACAGCCTCATTAAGTTAATACAGGCTGATTTAATAATGATCACAAGCTACATACTGTGCATTCATAAAGAATTTCAGCAGTATAGATACAAAATAAGACTATAAATAATGAGAAAATGTCAGTGGAACGTCCTGTAAGCTTGAGATGTGACAAAAGAATAAAACAAAAGAAAGAAATGTTCGGATGCAGGTAGAGAGGACAAAAAAACAGAGGAGAATCGACTGACAGAGGGACAGGGTGTCCTGCTCTGTACGATGTGAATTTTACTGCATGTGCCAGCTATTTGAAACAGAATATTGAAAAGGTGCCTTTGCTCACATCCTGAAATTCTCCACTCATTTTCTTTGCTGTCTTTTCAGTTTCCATCTGTCATTCACTCTTTCTTCCTCCTCATGCTTCCCTACTGTTCCTCTCGCTCTCACACACTCTACACTTTGATGTGCGAGTACAGAATATGTACATGCATGCTTGAAAGTGTGTCTATAAAGTATTACTGCGTGCATTTATGTATGCAGATTCATATAATCTATGCATGTTACGTATAAATTCAATTAAAGGATGTGCTTGAATTTGTGTGTGTGTGCTTGCTTGCATCCATGTATGACTGTATGAAAGCAAAATCTGACCACATGCAGGGCGGATGACCTAAAGCCAGACACTGCTGTGTTCGGTTCAGCTTCGCCACTGAAAGGAGAAAGACCCCAACTGACTCACTTCACACACACAAACACATTGCTTCATCATGCATGGTGTGTGGGCGACTCGGAGAGAAAGTCTGAAGGAAGAGAAAGAAATGGAGGACGAAAGGACAACACGAAAGACGAAATATATAGAACAAAAAGTGGGATTTTAGTTAAACAAGAATGTGAAACGTGGCGGGTTCTGCATGTTCTGAATTCTAGTCTAATGACTGCTCAGCATATTAGTGCGTTTATCTTATTATGTGCATCTCTATGGAATTTGAATCGTTTCAGAATGGTTGAATAAAAAATAAATAAATCAGTCACCAGCTTTTTTCAAGTGACAGCCAACAGCCAGGGTGTTTCCTGTCATCACCAATGGCTGTGGTCTGTCAGAGCAGATTTTGTGGGAAGTGAGCGGTGATGGTCGGATTTAAATGTCACAAACAAGAAAATGTACAAAATGTCTCAAAAATGCACAGGAATGAAAAATTCAGCAGTGAAACTAAAGAGAATATCAGTCTCTTCCTCTACAGTATATCTCTCCTTTAAACTTTCTTTCCATCTTTCTTATTCTTATTCTTTTCCCCTTTTTTTTCTATACTACAATCAATTCAGCTGCAATCAATCACCATTCTTTTCTAATTCAGCTTTTTTTTTGTAGCTCACTTTCTCCTTTAAAGGTTGAGTGCTCTTTACATAAGCAACTCAGCCTTTTCTTGAAATTGTCTTTCCTTTTCTTACAATGTCCCCATGCACCCTCCTTCCTGAATGATCCGTTTCTGGCAGTGTGAATCATCACTGTCAGAAAACGCAGACGTATCACCTGTGATGTCTCCCACTGCTTTGTTTAGTTAGTTATTAGTTAAAACTGAGTCAAATTTTGACAGTGGAGCCTGAATGAAACTGATTTTGATCAAGTAAGTTAGTAAGAGACACCTACTAATCAAGCAACACAACTCTAGAAGCGATTAAATTTATGTTTGTCTTCATGTAACTATTAACTAAGCCACGGTGGTTGCTGCTTGCTCCCTCAGCTCCTATCCCTAGGCGTCACTCCCTGTTTACAAGCCCTCTTTCCTCTCTCTACCATCTATATTCCCACCACTTTCATCTATCTATTTCTCTCACTCCTTCTCTCTGGTAGCCCGGGCTAATTGCTACATCGTTCTAGCACCAAAGTCGCCCTGTGTAGGAAGCCTGGCTGATTGCCGCTGGGTCTAACGCAGCATGGGGGTGGGGAATTGAACAAGCATTGGCCGTCAGAGCTGGTTAGCTTCAAAGACCTCCTGTCACAACTACACTCACAATACAACCTGTTTACTACCCAGGCCCCCCTGCAATTACCAGCTCCCCGGCAGAATCGAGCCAGCGCCTGGGGAGAGGTAACACACACTATCAGGAGAAAGGGAGGATGAAGAAGCAGAGAGGGCGGGCGAGTCCCATTAAGAGGCTGAGGCAGGGTGGTGGGTGAGGGATAAATCCTAGAGGGACAAGGGGTGAGGCTGGGAGTGTTTCTGTGGATATGTGTGTATGCTTGTGACTGTACAGCTCGGTGCAAGAGGAGCAGTGGCAGGATGTAGTGTACACGAAGCTGAGCAGAAGAAGAGATGAATTTAGCAAATGAGAGGCAGGTAATAGATGCTTAGTGTTGGAAAACGGGCCTTTTTCTATTAGTCTATAAAGTGACCATTAAAATGATTGAATCAATAAAGAAAGGGATGACCCATGCAGTAAACAAATGTAAGGGATGGAGAGGGTGTTTAGGGTGCTGGGAATGAATATTACAGTATTGATGCGTTGGGTGTATGTAGTTGCATGTGACTCAACTTGCAGACATGACATGGCCTCTTACTCACAGGGACAGTGGGGCAGTGAAACAGGCAGCAGCACGAGGCCCCTACAACACAACACTGCTTCTCAATGTTGTTCACCTGAACGTTTTTATTTTAAAAAATGAATAGTAACCTGGCAATGACGTGGACCTCATCATTTACAGCAGCCACACTGAAGAACTCAGAGAGCCTGACAATAACACGGGTTTCTTTTTGTAAGAATTGGTGATGGGACACGAACCAAGGACACCTCAGTGTGTCTCCTCTCAACATATTCAGGTTATTTAATCAATTACTGCGGCTGCAAAAATAACAAGAGTGAATCAGGGATTCTGGGATTGCAGAGCATAACATCCTCACATTTCACTTTCCGACTTGTTAATCCTCCGCCAATGTCAACTAGATGTTGCTTTTAATTTGATTGCAGCTTCTGTTCTGAAATTGTGTCTCTCCACAGTGTCACGTGCTGACATTGTTGCAGGTTAAAACTCTTCAGTGTGGAGTGTCACTCAGGAAAATTACTAGTGCCGGATAATTATTGGTGTCCAAGATAAAAGGGCCTCATAATATGATCTAGTACCTTTTCATCTTCCAAACAATAACAAAGGAGAGTCCCTGACTGCAGGAACAGTTCAAAGGATCAGTAACAAGGTCTGAAAGGAGAGGTAATCTGTTAATTATTAGCCATTTGGTTAATTTACATATTAGTGGTGGCACACGGTGTCAACTCAGAGGATGTGACAGAGCTAAACAGAAAGAAACACTGAGGATGCCTCAGTTTGAATAACTAACAACCTCATTAGTGGTTGTGATTTCACCCGTTTTCTTTCGAATGACGGGATTAGTTGAGAAACAGTGGGTTAGGGAGCCCGTACCACCTGGACTAACTGTTAGAAAACTCTGCATATGTCCCACAGACTTCACTTTCTCCAGGAGTATCTGGCAAAATGGGTTGTTTTCTCTGATTAACCTGACTGGTGGAGTCCACACACCCTCATTATCCATCCACTGATGGTATTCTATAAGTGCATTGAAACGGAGAACTTAGATTTTAATGTGTTGCTTTCCAAATACTGCAATTCTATTTGATCTATCCTCTTTCCCTCTAATTCCCCAACCATGCTTTTCATCCTCTCCACCATAAGTCATCAGATACCCCTGGAAGCCATTCCCACCTGAAATCTCATCATCCATCCAATCTGTCTTTCATCTTTCCTCCTCCAATCTTTCCATCTCTCTCAACCTCGCTCTTCTTTAACAGTGGGAATGACTGTAGTGAAAGTCAGCTGTGGTTTAGAAGTGGAAGGAGTTTTTTTTTTTTTTCTCCTCTTCCTCCCTGGCCACTTACACTGCACATCTACGCGGATGGACTTGATGGCAGCCACCCCCACCCCGTTCTCGGCCTTGCAGTAGTAGCGACCCCCCTGCACCCTCTGGATGCCCTCAATGCGCAGCGTCTCATTGTAGATGGATGTCTCCTGGAACTTGTCTGATGCACTGCCTGCTGTCTTCGTCCACCGTACCTGAAGAGAGAGGGGGAGGGGACAAAATGTTGAATTTGAATTTTTGCTGACAGAAGCATCAAGTCCATGTTTGATTCTGACGGGCAGCTACAGACGATCCACTGGAGGACTTCATTAATCTGCTTCTCTCACCTTGGTTGCCTGAAAAGTTCGAGATAAAGCTGTCGGTACCATATGATGGACAGCCCACGCACATTCTTTGCTGTAATTTCTTTTTTTTGTGCTCAAGTTAGATGATGTGCAAACTGTAAACGTGGATAAAATGATTTGCTGGAAACAGTTTTCAGACCATGAATCAAATACTGTCACAACACCTGAACATCCTCGAAGTGGCTTTCACCTCTTTAAATGCACGTCTATATAAAGCAAATTAAATAACACAAAAACACGAAGACAGCCTTGATGTCTGTGCAGGGATAACCGATAAAATCTCACTGCTCTGACGCTAAGTTCTGTCCTCATGGCGTCCATGTTGTGAAACTCAGACCATTAAGAGTTTTGACAAACTCTATACGGCTCTTTCACGCTTCAGTTGATTGCTGCAGCTGCATGATATCACTTGATTAATCAAATGCACAAACGTACACACACGCGTGTGCACAGTTCAGAGATATGTGAAAGCTTAACCCATGGGCCCTGAAATGCTACTCTCACTCTCTCTCTCTCTCTCGCTCTCGTTTGTGTGTCTTTTTGTATGTGTGTGTGTGCAGTCCATTAATCCCTATTAACCCTTCGGTGGGTTATGAACCTCGTTGAGGCTATCAGCCATGTCCTTTTAAGGAGGTCAGAGCGGATAATGAGCAAAAGTCACTGATACAGTTCGTGCTGAGGTGTGTTTTGTGTTTCTCATGTGTAACGTTTGTTTGTGGAAGCGCGTGTTTCCTGCTTTCGCGCACGCTTGTGTGACTGTGTTACCAGATCTTTGGCGTCCATATTCACTCTTATGTGCATGTCAGAGTGTGTCTGTTGGTTAGAAAGAGGTTATATGGATTAGCGGATTATCGGGGCCTGTGTAAACGCTCCCTGTCTGTTTATTCAGCTCTGTTTGTGGGAGGGATTTAGATCAGGCAGACTGCCATTGATCAACCCAGCCAAGGTGAGCAATGAACCGAACCCTGCCTCTCCACGGTTTAGTGACTCCAGTTTGCATGCATGGGTGTCTGTGTACGTGGTTGTGTGGACCTTTGTAGGGGACAGAAAGAGGAGAAAGAGGGAAAATGAGCACGGAGAGTGCATCTGTTTCTCTGCTTTTATCCCCTCTGTTCAAGGTTTAAAACAGGAGTGAAAATCTTGTGAATTAGCAGGCGGCTGTGGGTCAGGAGCAGTCGACTACCAATCGCCTTATTGGTGGTTTTAATGGGAAGATTGTATGATACAGTGTTGACTTGTGGGAAGGAAGTAAAATAAATATATATTTTAGTTCAAAAGAAGATATTGTATGTTCACTGACGTCCTTTTGTGTATGTGTAAAAAAGAGAGCACTTAAGCATGACATCAGGATGATATATTGCACTCAAAAGATTATAGAAAGTCAATGGGGAAGCAGCGTTTGAGCTTAGAATAATGCTGCAACGACTATTGTTAGATAAGGAGATCTCAGGGTAAAGTGCATGTAAGGAAACAGAGTCCCAGTGTGTGAGGAGAGAAAAACAGCATGATTTGGTGAGAAATACAGTAGGAAAGGGGGAGGAAGGGTATGTGTGTGTGAAAGAAGAGAGCATGTGTAACTGAGATATAGTTTTTTTCTCTTCAGCCACTCACAGCAAGTAAGAAAGAGAATGATATATACAGTATCGCTGGCAGCTGCGTGATGGGCAGAGAAAAAGTGCATCACACTGGGAGTTTCTTCGCCAGGGAGGCAGATGAAGCAAAATAGGGAGAGCTGATATTGTGAATAAAGGGGATATTGTGTGCGATGCAGATGACAGCCAGGCGGCAAGAGGAGCCTTTATCTGCCTGTGACACCAGCAGCTTAAAACCATCACCTGCGCTCTCTTTCTCTGACCTCTTTCACTCTCTCTCTCCTCACGTCTTTCTTTTTTCTCCTTTCAATAGGGCTCCAATGCTGCTCTGCTCTTCTTTTTTTTATACACAGGTCCCAGTGGATAGGTCTGGATATCTCTCCCAGTGCTGTCTGGGTGCTTTTCTCTTCCCCTTCCTTTATTTCTTTACAAAGTACAGGAAAGCCAAACACTTGCTTTTCACAAGACCGTCTATGAAAATGTGAATTCATTAACACACACACATTTCCCTGCCCGACGCACGCTGGGAGATGAAGATGCATTTGTTGCGTCTGAGCTCTGTAATAGCAGCTTTTACATTTGGTGAGACGCCTAATGTGAAGGTGAAGGTGTGGGGATCTTCTGGGATCCAGCTCGACGTGGAATGCGTCAGGTTTTCATTAGTTGTTTCTGTTTTCAGCTGGGAGAACAGAAACAGTGCAGAGAAAAGAGGAATAGCCTAATAAGAGCGTTGCAGGAGGAAGTTAGGGACCACTTTGTGCTTTTATGGGATTGCGGTGCCATTAGGCTTTATTCAAATTATGGTTATTGAAGAACGCACTAAAATACTGACCAGAGCCAAGTGGGCTGGTAAATTTTCCATTAGTGGTCACATGTTGTGAAATCCTCATTCGCAGTGATTCTCTTTTACACAACACTGGTTTCTAACAAGGATCCTCACTGTTAGAACCGTAAACAGTAATAACTTGTTCGCTGAGTTGTGTCACGCACCTTGTTTTTCTCTGACACGGACCGAGCCCACTAAAAATGTTTGAGTCCTTGTGATGATTGAAACAAATACAGAGTGTTGAGCCTGCTACCTACCCCCTACCATCTGATATTGCGTTCATTTTTAAAATGTATTTCAAAATTTCACTAGGTATTTTTTGGGTTGCCGTGCCTTTGAAGTTTAAAGCCAGTCAATATTATTCTGTGAAAACAACTCTTTCCATTTAAGGCTTAAAGCCGAAGTCATATCCATTCGGCACACTTAGCAGCAGTCCTCTCCAGCAGCGCTCAGCCAGCTGCAGAGATGTTTTTGTGGAATGTATTCTGGACTCCTGCTGCTTATGTGAATCAGATAAACAGATTTTTATTGTCACTGTGAACCATGATGCGACCTGACAAGCACGTCAACATTTTAATAGTAGCTCACAGCATTTCCAGCCACATTAAAAGTGCTGTTCTGCATGATACAGATGGATATTTAATAATGCACTGGACGAGTTGCTAACGCTGCTACAATGAAATACAGCAGCTCTGCAGTAAGATCTAAGTTTGTGAAGTATATATAATAATACACACACTTTTCAGTGTGAATCAGTGACTTTGACGAATTGCAAAACAAAAAGTCAAAATATGAGCTTCATAAAGTCGGGATTTCTTGTCGCTCTCTTGTGTTGGATTGCACCGAAGAAGAGACGAGAGGGAGGAGAGGAAGATATGTGCTTCTTCAGGTGGTGAGGGAGAAGAAGGCTAATGCATGTCAACTATACTGACAGTGGCCTGCAGCTGCGCTCCCTCGTCTCATTCTCATGTGTTTCTCTCAGTCTTTCTTTCTTCTCATCTCTGTCTTTCTAGCTCTCCCTCTCCATTTCCCCCTGTCCCTTCTGTCTCTACAAGTATAATCTTGCTCTTCTTTAACATCTCTCATCTATTCCTTCACACACACACACACACACACACGATCCTTCCTCACTTCCTCACTTTCCACCTCAGAGTGACACATCACAACAGGATCCAACAGACACGGTCCAATGGCTGCCGGACCTTTTCGCCCCGCTGTCTAAAGTGGAAACTGTCAACACCACACAACAATACACAAGAGGTCTTTACACTGAAATTAGCATTTAGGCCAGAGAAAGGAGGATGAGATGGTTCTGTGTGTTAAGGTTTTATCCATATGCAGCACAGTTGTCACAAATACGTGCACAAACTGTTCTAATCTGATCCTGAATTATTACAGTAGCAGAGAATTTTTCTGCTACACAAATAATAACTACATTTTTGTGGACCCCAAATTTATCTTTGCTCCTGTGAAAAGTTAAATCCCTCCTTGTTCCAACAACACTGTGAGCAATGTCTAGCTTGCAAGGCTTCCCCCTGCTCTGTAGTGCTGCTGCTGCTGCTTCCTGGAGTTCTGCAGCATTCGAATCCATTAAATACTGCCTCTCAGTAACTCACCTAGAGCTTGCTAGGCCCGCCTTCCACAATTTCTCTAACTCTTTTCCTTATGTAATGCCAGTGGAGTCGACGATACAGTGCTTTATCCATCCAGCTGGCTCACTTACCGTGAATAGGCTTAAGATGGTAATCCTGTTATCGGGGAATACTACTTGGCACCGACGCAATCCCACACGCTCATACACACACACACACACACACACACACACACACACACA
>JAUBNQ010000017.1:2633237-2650933 GCA_032353495.1 Ctenopoma kingsleyae | reverse complement strand
CACACGCACACGCACACGCACACGCACAGCATTAACACTCCCTCCAGTGGTATCATCCGCTAACATGCACACACGCAAAGCATCAGGCCCCTTTGAGATCTGTGTTGTCATTCGGCACCTCTGTAGTTTCACTCCTCAGAAAGAAAGAAGAAGGGGGGAGAAAAAACAAGACAACAGAGTCTTTTGAAGTCTCCTTTTCCTCTGTTTGGTAAAAGAACTTTGACAAGAGTGGAGGAGGAGCGTTGATGAGAACAAGAGGAGATGGCTCCTAATTGGCTGCATGAAGAAGAAGAGGAGGACAAGGCCAAGGAGGTTTCCTGATAAAAATGAGTGACAGTGTGTGTGTGTGTGTGTGTGTGTGCGTGTCGGCAAAGAACTCCACTATAAAAGTCCAAAATGGAGGAAGCTGCTGTAGCTTTTTCAGCCGCGTTACACGCTTCACTTTCATTTAACAACCTTTGTTAGAGTATGAACTGCTGCACAAAGTTAAAACGTCAAATAAAAAATGCGTATTTGAGATTTTGTATTTCTATCTCAGAGGTTTTACCAAACGTGTGGCACTGCTCTGTACAAAAGGTCCTCGAGCTTCAGCCCTTCCACTTAAGCACACATAGATGTGACACTCAGCTGGGTTTTAACCACTCATCAGAGTAAATCAACACGCAGACATTGTTCACCTGTTAGAAATATGGCTGTGCCGCAGGTTTCCAGCAGAACACCGCTTCTTAGGTAACACTGGGGGTGAAACATGGCGTCAGGTCTAACTGAAAGTGTCAAAAGTCTGATTGTTATTCTAATCATAGCAGGGTTTTCTCAGTGTGAAGCTGTAGCTAGATGGAAGGTTTCTGGGGGCACAAAACTTTGTGCGTTGAAAGATAGAATAGGACTTTCATCACATACAGAATTAGCCTAAGAACAGCTGTCTAGTGTTGTTCTCGGGCTCGTGAGCATGGAAGAAGTGTAGTTTTTTCTGTGGTCATCATACTTTCTTCAGTGGGACTTTTCAGCAGTTGAACTTTTGGAAATGAACAGGCAGCTGCAACACAGTAGTACATTGATCTAATAACACAGTAGCCTGCTAGCTGCAGTGTGATGAAGGACAGAATGAGGATAGGAGCAGGGTGGAGGCGTTCTATAATGGTGCTACAATACACATTGTTCAAATCCATGCGAGCATGCAGCAAGTTTTTGTTCAAGCACACTGTCATGAGTGTGAGACGCTGTAACAAGGAAGCTTTTCTGCTGATTTACTGTAGAAAAACTCCTCTGCATATACAGTATCATAGGGGATTAAAAAGTGTGGATATTCTGCCAGAGTATTCTATCAGCATAATATGTATATATACATATACAGTATCTATATAAAATACATCACAATGAAATGAAAAGACACTCCATAACACGCACACATGCACAAAACCAGCAGCAAATCCCCAGATGCTGTTTGGAGTCTCGCAACCAATTTTTCAACACGACCCTTAGAAACGAGAGTGAAGGAGGTAGAGGAGGCAAAAATAAAGAGCGCGAAAGACGAGCTGAAAGAGAAAGAGAGGTGGAGAGAAGGAAAATTAAATTAGTCAGAACGACGGGGGAGCAGAGGGATGCAACAGAGAAAGAAAGAAAGCAGAGAAAGTGGCACAAAAGAAAAACCTCAAAAAGGAAACAAAGTGAGAAAGACAGAGCACACGAAGGAGAGGAAAAGACAATGACGAAGAGCAGAGAAAGTGAAAGAAGAGAGCAGGCGATGTGCTGTCACTAAGTGAAATGCCACCCGGCCTGTCACATATCTCTACAATATTAATTACACTGTGCCATGCTTCTGAATAATGGAACAGCCCTATTTAACCAGACTGAATAATTTAGCAGCTGCTTGGCCTAGTGTATATAACAGGATCGATAAGCAGCGAGTACAGGTAATGAAATTCCAAAGGGAACCTCAAGGAGGAATGTCGAGTTCACCTGCAGTCAGAGTTAGAGCCCATCCAGAGGACCTTCCAGTGTGTGCGTGTCTGTGTTTATTCACTGCTGTATTTTATGTACTTAGGAACAGCGTTCCCCTGAGGAACCTGTGTGTATCTCTGTGGTAACTTGCATTCACACTTGATGTATTTATACACATTTAACTCAAACGTGGAGCCTTTCCGTGTTTACGATTCTCCCACAGCATTAAAAGAATCGGAGCAAGAACAAGACAATTGGGCTCTTTCATTCACTTTCTCTGTTGTAACCAAACCTGTTATTATCGCTCATGCTGAACTGTCAGCTTGAGCAAAACACCACTTTTTTTAAATGAAGTTTTATATCAAATAAATGTTAAAAATATATTTAAAAAAACCCTGTGAGGAAAGGTACATTTAAGGAGATTTACTATCTGTGTCAGGTTTATATAAGGTATACAGTCCAAACACAAATTAAACTCGTGGAGTTAAATGTATTTTTAACCTTTATTTATCATGGGTGGCTTCACTAAAAGCAAAAATTATTTTCACAGAAATAATCTATACACACAAAGCCACACAGTGTTGCCCTGCACAACCACTGTCTGCTCATCTGGCCACTGAGAATCTGCTCCAGGTTTGGCCTCCACGATTTGAAAGCCATCGTAGCCTAAAGTGACTACAAACCAAACAACTCAGTATATTCCAATACTGTATGCTAGATAAAGAAGCGATGATAATGTAGTACATGCTTTGAATTTCTTAGTTATAGCAATGCAGCGTTCTGCATAGTCCACACGGCACGCAGCAAATAACAGAAAAATCATTACAAAACCTTTTCCTTGACTTGGACTTTAGACCAGAGACCTGGATCTGACCTGGACTGGCAAAAAATGACCTGTGGGCATCTGCGTCATAAATCCATCCGCAATCAGATGCAATAGAATAGTTCATCCAAAATTCAAGTTCCTGTCTTCTCACATGAGCTGTAAGAAGTAAGTAGCTCATAGGGAGTACGTGCATAATATGCATAGATGCACAGTATATACGAATATGCTACGGAAAAATTGCTGCCCATTCTTTTTAAACAGAACTTGCTCGATCATCACATGCAGCCCATGATGCACGACCATGGCTGTCGCTCCCACGGTGCTACCTGGCCTGCATCAGCAAGGTTTAGCCCAGTGGGACATGCAAACTGTTGTGGTATGCTGAGGTGATGTAGTTGATGTCACTAAAAAAGCAGTTTTTCTGGGCTGCAAGTAAGTTTTTAGAAATGCCTCCTCCTTATGGAAGTTAACAGTAATAGTCTTATTAACAAAGGCACTTTAAATGTCACTTGGTATGACGTTCTTTAGTCTGAGCTAATTTGGTGTGTGCTGTCCCGATAACATACGTCACTCTCAGCCTTATACTTATACTGTACATGTGTGAGTGAGAGTATGCAAACGTCTTTAAGGAGCCTGTGTGTGTGTGTGTGTGTGTATAGAGGAGACAGTGTGTCAGCTGGGCACGGCAAACCTCTTCACAATTAATCAGCTCTGCCATCGTCCCCTCCCTGGGAAATAGATGTAAGCAGAAAGTTAAAAGACTTAATTCATAAATAAATCACACGGTAAATAATAGTTGTTTGTGTTGAGACAGAAGACAAGGCTGAATGTACGCCAAGGGAGGGCG
This sequence comes from Ctenopoma kingsleyae, assembly GCA_032353495.1. Classification (NCBI taxonomy): domain Eukaryota; kingdom Metazoa; phylum Chordata; class Actinopteri; order Anabantiformes; family Anabantidae; genus Ctenopoma; species Ctenopoma kingsleyae. Next base: position 2,647,319 of record JAUBNQ010000017.1, on the reverse strand, counting down.
ATGATTTACTCTCACATGCTGCACATGCAGGATGAGACGAGACCGCTGAAGACAATAAATATGCACTGCTGGTGGCTGGTGGAGTGAACACAACATGTGCAACACAGCAAAAGTGAGGAAAGAATGGATGAGAGGGTGAAAGGACGAGAGGATGGGAAAGAGGAGGATGGTGTACGCGAAAGAGACACGAGGAAGAGGAAGCAGAGAAGTAGGAAATGATGCAGATGCTGAAGGAAAACAGAAGAAAGGAGAATGAGGAGGGTTAACACCTCTTTTATTGTAGGTTGAATACAGCTGAATCTGAAATAGCAGCAGTTCAATCACTCATGCTCACCCTGGAGAAGAACCCTTCCCAACAAACACGTGTTTAAATCATGATATAAAGTGCAAAGTGCAGGTTAATTTGATTATTTTTAAATGAAACGCAGAGATACCCACTACTTTTCATTTTTTGATTCAGCGTTTTAAGATGGATCCTTGTTTTTGACTGCATGTAGGAGAACTTAGCAAATTAAGAGGAAATTATTTTGAACTGCAGGACTTTGAGCTGGTTTTGGTTAAACACAAGCAGAACGAGCTGCAGTTAATAGATGAAGCGGTGCTGAACTGAAAGAAGACAATGGTGCACAAGGCACGCTTTCACACAACACATGTTTAACAGCTATGAAATAATTAAAGAGAGATATTCACATGCACATAAAATGTACTTATAAAAGTATACATTTTCTTAGTTTGCCATGAATTCTTACAGGCACTGAGCCATAGCCTATAGAGATATTACACCCTCACCGTCTCTCACTTGTGCTCCTGTTTCAGTTTCTCTTTCACATCAGCTCATTCTCCAGCTCGGTTTCTCTCCCAACTCATCTGGAAAACGTAGCCATCACAGAAGTCATTGTCTGTCGATGAACAGTCATTACTTAAGACATAATAGACGCTTCCTACTGCTGCTCAAAGCCACAACAGCCGTGTCCATTAGCTGCCATCATGCTGCAGTGTGCTAAATTATATACTGATCTAGTTTCTTTATTTTAATATGCTGCAGCAACTTTGAGTAAAATACAAGAATGCATGTATGATTTGTTTTAAAATGCTCAGATACATACATCAAGTTTTGTTTCAACACCTCTGACAGGGAGGATTATTTAAAATCTTCAGTTTAATTTAAAGTGCCCTGCTGTTTGTTTGCATAGGTGAGCGTCACCTGAATCGACGTCCCAACAAGCAGAGGTCGTCTGGCTTCAAGTCCAAGTACAGCAACTCCATTACGTAGCTTTCTACAGACCGAGCAGGGTCTTCTTCATTTCATTTGTGACCAGACAGACGTCCTACACCGTCCCTTAGCTGAGAAAATTGTATTTTGGGTTAAATCCTTTTCACACATACAGCACACACACATGCTCAAATATCCCTCCTCATCCCCCGTGGAGCCAGCCTTTCTGTCTTTTTCCCAATGACTTTCATTTTTATTAGAGCACTTGGCATCTGATTAAGTCCCATTTGGAGCGTTAATTAGCTGAGCTGCTCTGCTCCCACTGTCTATACACTGAATAAGGTCAACAACAATGACAGAAGCATCAGGTTTCTTCGATAGCAACTCAAAAGTTGAGCGACTGCGGTAATACAAGTCCTGTTTTTTGTTTTATTGGAGTCGATTTCGGTTGATTCTCACATGAATAGCAATAGAGGTCCCAAAGGTAGGCTAACTCAAAAAGTAACATACAGTAAGTACGTCTGAATAAAAGCTGTCCTCATAAGAAGAACGACAGGTGCTGGACGTATGTACAATGTTCTGTTCTGTGATGTTGTTCCTGAGCATAAATGGACAAACATACAGTAAAGTCACCAATAAAAGATTTATTCTTCATATGTGGTGATTTTGTGGATCATTAAACGATCCTCTATGCTGTCTCCTCTTTTGTGCACTAATCAAATAATTATTTTATTTTAACTAATTAATTAATTAATCAATCACACACAGGAAAACCATATGAAAAAATGCAACGACACAAATCGTAAAACAAGGCTCATTTCGTATGATAGTTTCATGTCAGTCTGCTTCCAGCACAGTTCAAACGTTCATCGACACAAAGCACACCTTTCTTGTTCAGGCTTCAGAATAAAAGCAGCTGTTTTGTAGACACGATTTTGTGCAGATATTCAACAACTAGCAGCAGAATGCTCAGATTACTCCCCTGACAGTATCCTCTTTCTGAAATGCAACACAGCGAGCTGGGGAAAAAAAAAAAGAAACCTGACCGTGTTACTAATGCAGCACCTTAACATATGGAATTCGACTATTCCAGATGTTTTCCGTGGAAGTTGGCAGAACAAATTCTTGAAAAATGGAAATTGCTGTCATAATGCCTGGAACTCGGTGATTGATGACAGCGGTGTAAGAGAATTGTTTGGATGAGTCAGTGAAACGTCTTCACTTCCACTTTTTGCCACATCTGCCTCCGTCGAGATTCTCCTCTGGCCGTAACCACCAACACTCACTGTAACAGCAGCCCGTGTTGCCATGGAAATTAACAAGACTTGTGAATATCAAAGTCGCAGAGACAAGAGGCTTCTGACTTTCACACAGAGAGATCACTCAACTGACAAATGGATTAATTAAAGCTCGGGCTTACTTTTTACCCTGAGAGCCTTGGTTGTATTATTTCCCCTGATCCCAGGCAAACAAAAGCTTCTCAACAGCAGCGCACATTTTATGCAGCTCTACATACTGTACACTGTCGTAGTAAGCCCGAACGGTTTACACAGTCACATAGAGACTCCACTCAGTTTTGAGGACAAGTCCACATAACATAATTCAATAATGTTTAAGGCAAATACAGCAGGTTAAAGGACGAGTTAGGGTTAGCATCGGGAAATAAATGTAGGTCAACGTAACGTCCTCTGAAGTGATGGAAGCACTGTTGTGTACTGTACTCATGCGCGTGTTTGTCTGTATAATAGGTTCTGTTTTACTCCTTTTGGCTTTGCTGAGTGTATAAGCAGAGCACGCTGATGAATAATGAGGCTATTACAACACAGAGCACACCAGCGAGCACCGCCTGCTCTGATTCAATAATGTGTGTGTGTTCCTGTGTGTACAGTAAGCATGTGTGTGTTGTAAGTATGTGATCCCTTTAGTCAATATGCCTGATGGACCCTTGTGTTATATTTTCTTTCTATGAAACACTCCTGCTGGCATCACGAAAAATTCAATATTCAGTATATGGAACGTGTCCTGCGGAGAATTGATAAACTAGTGGATGTGTGTCTGATCATTCAAAACTAAACACACATAAACATACATTTGTGAGCGTATGTCATGACCTTAACGCCTGCATGACAACCCATGGCCTTGTCTTGCATTTCCTGAATCCTGTTTGTAGCCTCAGCCCATAATTAACAATACGTCCTCGAGTCTGGAGGACGAGCAACAACATCCGGTTGGATGAGCTGATGCATGTGATGATGTTCACTCCTATAGAAATTAAAGTAAATCACACAAAGTGACAATTTTCATACACTGTCTTGAGAAGAGTCAGAGTTTGCCCTTTGTAGTCCCTCATCTGGATCAGTGGAAAAGCTGCAGCATTACAGTGCCATCCACTCCCCATCCTTCTGATAACACCACAAGCAGATGCCACATATGTCAGTAAGAAAAGGCAATTACAGTGTATTTTTGTATGCGTTACAGACGGAAGGAGAAATTGAACAGATTAAAACACCATACAACAGATCTCTTGGTCAGGTGCACACATGATAACAGAATAAGCTTCTTTTTTTTTCCTCACCCACTATTACTCAAAACTAGATGCAGAAATGAAATTTGGATTTTTGTTACTGAATCCATAAGAGCTTATTTTATAAGCACAAAAGTGTGCAGAGAAATTGTTTAAAAACTGAATGTTTACTGCCACTTGAGGAATATTTTTATAGTGAAGATACTGAGTTTCACTAGTCATATAAATCGAAGTGAGGTCAAGAGTTTTTCCTGTAGAGTCCACTACAAAGACTTTGTTTGAAAGCCAGGAATTTTAATGTTTAGTAAAATAAAAACCATAAAATAGCTCATTACTGTAATTCTATGACAAAATTATAATTAGCAAAAGTAGCTCATTTGATTCTGCAGAACGGTTCACCCTTTAAAACCTTCCTCAAAGTGTGCATAATCGTATTTAAGACAGCCAGCCAAGAAGCCAGCGCATCTTTACCTGACCTTGTCACCTCCTGCAGCTTCTGATAATGGCTGCTCCCCTGAGTAAAGACATCTTTTGCACCTCCCCGGTGGCTGGCTTTACACGTGTCCCGGTTCAGCTCTGAGCAGCATGAGAAGACAGTTAACGGCGGCTGACAGCTTCAGTCGGTTCAGTTCTGTAGGTGGGTTACTGGACTTTTCTTTGTCTCCTTTCCTCTGCTGAAGTAGTTTTTTTTAATCACTTCATTATTTCAAACTGCTGTTACCGCTGTGAAATATGCATTATCATGTTGCGTGACCTCTGTCGGTAAAATCCAATGCACCAATCCATGCGCTCGGCCAACTGTCACTTTTTTTGTCTTCTTTGTATAGTGCAAAGGCATACTGACTTCTAGGTGTGATTTTAACTTCCTGAAATTTAAAGACGCTTCATAATTGTGTTTCCATCCCCAGTTCTCGTCACTTTGATCACTGTGCATTTATGATGACAGGCGACAGGTCGGGAGAGATGATTCGCCCACGCTGCTAGAGGACAAGATAATGTATGTTTATGACTGTGTGTTCTGGTTTCTGTGGAACTGTGACTACGCCTAATCAAGATAAAGTTTTAATATGGACACGGCTCATTAATACAAGATCAGATTTTAACCAACGCTAAAAAGGCATCAGCACATTCATTACGGCAGGAACAGAAGGAAGGTGAAAGGACACAAACAGAAAAACAAAAAATCTGTGCCTTCATTTACAGATGCCCACCTTCGCACACGCACACACGCACACACACACACACACACTCACATCAAGCAGTGTAATAAAGAGCAGCAGATAGATGGAAACACTTCAAGCACAGCTACAGAGACAAGAGTCCCTGGCTCCTCTATGATTGGCATGAAAATAATAATCTGATCATGACATGTAATATCGATCTCTCTACAAGTGTCTGGCTTTAATGTAGAGAATATATTTTGCTGCAGTGCTGCTTCAAATAATGGAGTTTCAGCGTCTTGCTCAAGAACACTTCAGCAGCTTAGATAGACTGTATATAATATACCTCAAACCGTCACGTTTAAGTATTTATATGTAAAAAAGAGAATTATTGTCATAAGACATACTGTACATTATACCACGTATAGCTTTATTAGGTCTAATAGAAGACTTCCTTTAAAAATCACTTGGCATGCTCAAGGACAACAGCTCAAAGTTAAAGTTAACCCAGGATCCTTACATATATCTGAAGGGGTAGTATATGCTCCAAAACCGAGCCAAAGTACATTCATCAACACTCTGGCAGGAAGCCGATACCGTGGTGAAGCGCATTTATATTGCATCAACAATTTTCAATTCAATTTGGCACCAATAAAAAACATATTTTCTTGGGCATGGATTCAAAGACTTCACTGCCAACAAAAAGCACCAATTAGAGGAGTAGACATCTTAAGGGAAGATGAAAGTGCATGAAATCCCCCTGTTACCAATAACGCTCATTTCTCCTATGGGCAGGATATTCTGAGTCTGGTCAGGCTTTTCAGTAACCCCCAGTCTAAAGAGGCATGCAAATGTTTTACATTTCAATCACAGTCCAGTTTTTAAGCACAATCTACCTACAGCATACCCTAAATATACAACATGCAGAGTTTTCTCCATGTTCTTTCTGTCCCTGTCATTTATTTTTATTTGTATTTGTCCCAAACATTGATTTATTTATGTTTTCCTACATAATGCAGTTGTTAGTGTTTTGTGTAATATTAATGAACGTCTGTTAGCGCCTGTGAATCTGTTGTGGCAGTTGGACGGTCGCTCTTCATCTCCAGAAGCTCATGGAAGTCCAGATGTGGTGCAGTTTAAATGTCTGTAAAATCAAAATGGATGGAGATTTAGTGTATTACCCTCATCGTGGAAACGAAACATACAAAATCATGTCGGGTTCATCATAAAACCAAGGATGGAAACAAAAATAACCACATTAAAATATGTGGGGAGAAAATTTCCTTCTCAGTTTTGCGTAGATTATTTTTGTTGTTTTTTGTATTTCCATGGAGACAGCAGACAGATGTTGGCATATGTTGGCTGGCACGGTTACACATGTGCACTGCATGTTGTACATGCATGATGTCCGGACCACAACAAAAAATAAAGGCTAATTTGTCATACTAATATTAGTCATGAACATTTGAACTGCTGCTTTCCACAACACCATTGTTCACTGTTCATATTTCTATATGATGCTTTATTATTATTTTTTCTAAAATTCTCTAAAATATAAAATAGCTTGTTCCCCAGTTTTTGGTTTTTGTCATTTAAAAACAAAACTCCAGCAGCTGCCAAGTAACACACACCTGAACAATCACAACTTCCCTGGTTCAAGACCAGCTGGAGACCTTTGTTGCATATCCTACTGCATTTGCTGTCTGCCTGTCTGTTTGCTGCTCAGTGTCAAATAAAAGAAAAACACCCGTGACTACACTATGCAGTATTTTCCCATAGAAAGTTATTACCATAAACTATTTTTACAATAAACATACCAGTCCTCTTTAGTACTAAAGTAATGCACGAAAATGACTAAGTTAGTAAAACCCTTCATACCTTACAGCATGTGTTAGAGTGGAGAGAAGCTCATTTGAATGTACCTCGCTCTTTGCTCCTGAGGACAGTGTTAATAATAAATACAGTGCCTGTACCTGCTGCAGAGTAGAATAGAGCAAATGGGATGTGCAGCAGGATTTCTTTGCAGGTCACAGTTGGGATTTTTAAGCCCAAAAGTCTGATTCAACACAACGTCATAGCTTCTGTGACTGACTGAAATGCTCTACACAAAAGAGCAGCGTGTTGTGAAATCATGCTGTAATGCACTCCATCAGCGGAGGCAACAACCGCATCTAGTTCGATGTTAAAATAACGAACAAAACACGTTTTAATGTATATACACTGCTGCAGCATGATTAACCCTACGTTCTCCACAGCAACAGTTTGGTTCATTTGTTCACCATCATCTTCAGCTGGATGTTTCACTCTGGACCAGACTATGTTTGGACAAGCACAGGTTTTATCCATCTCTCTCACGTCTGTCTATTTCCGTCGAGTGCACTTTACGAATCCAGGCCGTGCAAAGAGAAAATAGAGTAGATGATGCCATAAATGCTGTAAATGAGCTGCATGCACACACCCCCACTCTGTGGTTCTCCCCCATCATTGTTCATGTTTTTACCTTCTTGATGGTATTGATGCTACAGCAAAGAGGGAGATGTCTATAGGAACAAGAGGGGATTTCCAACTGAGAACCAGTGTTCTCGCGCTGTTCTGTGTGTAAAGGAATTACATACGTACAGCTGCGTTCAACAGGGCGACGTGGCCCCCTCACTTATTATTATTTTAAGATTGTTTTCACACTAAAGGCCCAAATAGTGTCCTCTTACTTTCCAGCTCCAATAATCCAGATAACAGAAGAGACAAGCTGATTTCATTTATCTAAAAGACAATCCATCATCCTCAGAGCAATAGGCTTAACAAGCAGCAATGAGTGGTTGCCCTGAGCTTTACTGCTAAGGTTACATACAGTACAGCACAGGCTGACTCAAACAGCTGGTGTATGCAAGAGATGGAGCCTGACGTGAATTCCTGTAGACATCTCTCCTCTTAAAAGGCGTTTACAGTAAGTACATAACAACTCAATGCAGTTTGTGCATTAGCATTACAACAGAGGTTTACATTTGTTATGTTGCTATTATTAAAGATGCAAAACAACCAATTTCATGAACTTGCTTACTATGACTACTGTGTGTGTTATGGCATTTCCCGTTTGCAGATAGCTTCAGCGAGAACTTTCTGTCTGATGCACTGAAGAAAAATGTGCCGTACGGACATGAATTTAATGCAGGAGAGAGAGAGCAGGATAAAGAGACAGAGAGAAAGGGCTCACTCAGAAAAAGTCCCATGATCCTGCTTTTTCAAGTGAAGTTACCAGAAATACATGTTTGGTCCTATATGATGAACAGTTTTACCTTTTCCCCTCCAAGCACTTTTCCATATGAACATATTATTGAACAATGTTCCACATCCTGCAGAAATGTGTAACAAAAAATAATAATTCAATGCATCTTTGCACCCTGAACCCCTTCTGCTTTTGGCCTTACAAATCTATCCTCTCCACTTCTTTCATCCACCCTCATTCCTCCCTCCGTTCTCTCCTTCCTTTCTCTGCAGCCCGCTTCTACACAGAGGGAATGGCAGCAGCGGCTTCAATAATTCACTTTCCCTCAGAACAGGTTGTGTTTGCGTTGTGGGGTGCTGCAGGCGAGAATAGAGAGGGCGAGGAAGAAAGATTAAAAACAAGGAAGAATGAAGAATGAAGTGGAAATGGATGAAGACTTTGAATAGAAAAATAGAATGCAAGTAAAAGAAAAAACTGTAGCAGAGAAGAAAGCCTGTTGTGAGTAATCACAACAGTGAAAACACAAAGAAGAGAGAAAAACAGAGGGAAATAGTTTAAGGGGGATATGTTGCCCTCATGCTGCAGCACTCACTCATTGTCCCTCATGAGTCTTAAAAGGTGCAAAAGAGAAAGATAATGAAAGCGATAGGGGCGGTTAAGTTCCTATCAGAAAACATATTGAAAAGTCCTCTCCGTGCTGGGATGGAAGAGATGTGGATGGTTAAAGCTGAAGCATCCAACGCAGCAGTAAGACAGCACCTATCACCCAAACATTCCTGTGTACGACTCCAACAGATCCACTGTGGAGCGTTTGAACCAGTTTATTTCAGTGTTTAACCCTGACTTAGCCTGTTGAACCATGTGGTTTAATCTGTTTTAGGTGCGTTGATGACCAACTCTGATCTATAGAACAGTGGCTTATTCTTAAGAACATAAGAAAATGATTTGACGGATCACCAAGGCAGATGGTTGATCAACTAATCGCTTAGTCAAAGGTACAGAAACTAAGACAGTCTGAGCTACCAAAGACGTTTCACGTGAGTCTGTGTGATTCTGTGTGAACTTGGACAATGTCGTCCATAAAAAAATCTAATCTAAAAAACCCCAAAGTAAACTTTTCAACGTAAATCAAGTTTAGGTTGCTCTGACTTGTTCCTTCGGTGTCTTTATCATTTTCCGAGCCTCTTGTCGCTCTAGCTCTCTGTCTCTAGGGAGGTCTTCCTTCTTTTAGCTGCTCTGTATCTGGCCCTGCCTTTTTCAATGTCACTCTTGCTGTGTCTCTCTATATTTTTTTCATATGAGCCTTTGCTCACCCATGTGTCCTTTTTCTCTTCTTTCGTGAGCTGGATCCAAGTTATTTAATTGAATGTCGAAATTCAATTAGATTTCATCAGTTTTGCGTGGATGTGTTAATGCCTGGAGTGGTAAGGTGCTGCTGCTGATAAATAAATGAGGTGATAAATTCCACAGAGAGAAAAACACAGTTATTATGTCAATTCAATTTCATGTACATAAAAAGTAGGTAACTCAGAATTCGTTCTGCATCATTTCAAGTCCTCAAATGTAAGAAATGTACATCCCAGCTGCTCAGTAAACATACTGTTGCTTCTGTCTGCTTCGAGCACAGCTCAGGTCTGCTCCAGCCTAGTTCAACCCCCCGCTCCCCACTCCTACACACAGCACTCCACTCAGGAGACACTTCTATCAAATCCAGAGTCATTTTAATAGTCTGTTTTAATTGAATTTTAACTTCTCCTTTATTCCTCTTTCTTTTCTCTAATCCTTGTTTAGAATCTGAGCACATGTTGGCAGCATCTAACAACTGGCTGCTGGATATGTTTTATTCCCTATTTGCCACGTAATGTTGAATGTCAGTCATGTACCTAATGCTACATGAGCAACCAAGGCAATCAATGTGCAACACCTGAAAAACTGCAGCATATACTGTATATGTAGCAAATAGATGGATCAAGCATGCAAATAAATACAGAACAATAACACTGAACACATATTTGCACATAGGAGCTCCCTAGTGAGCCATGTGTCTCTTTGCGTAAGCTACAGGCCGCCTGTGCTCCAATGTCTTTAGGATTAGGCTTCATCTATTAAATATTTCATATCAATCAACACCAACATCCTTTAAATATAACCACATTCATATAATCCAGTCCAAGTGGTCACAGAATGTTTTAACATTAAAAAGTTTAGGATCACCATTCATGTATAAAAAGTACTGTAATAGTGTTAAATAAGATTTTAAACCAACCTTAAGTCATTAGGAACGCGACATGTGAATGAATGGGTGTTTGAGGTCGGTTAACAGGGCTGTGAGAGCACATCAGTCAAAAAAGCCTGAAACACTGAACTAAAATTCTGCGCCCCACACACTTAGCTGGATTTGATGGGAAATGGTCAGAACATTTGCATAAAAATACAGCAAATTTATTCCTTCTTCTCTGTGAATAACAAATTCCTGCCAGGGTTACAACTGTGTTTGTCTCAGCTAAAATAAAAAAGACTTGATTTATGTTTTATTGCGGCTACTTTCCCCTATAACGAAACACCTTCCTTCAGGATGCACTGTTCCCGATGCCCTCATTTCCTGGAGCTGCTGCTAGCCCAGGCTGTCTCTTTGCTCCCCAGTGTCAGCCCTCCACCCCTGCTTCCCAAAACCTGTCTGCAGCTTTCAATGACAGTGTGAGCTATGTCCTATATATATGCAGTAAGTGGAGAGGTGGGTGGATGTTTTCCACTGAATCGGTGGATGATAGCAAGAAGATGACAGGGCTTTGGAGGAGAGAGGTGCTGGGTATAAAGAAAGGGAAGGATAGTAGGGAGAAAGGAGGAGGAAGGAGTGGGGAAAAAGGTGAGGAAAAAGAGTTGTAGGGGTTGTAGCTGTTGAAAGGGTTTGGGTAAAGGGAGGGAATTAGGTTGGAAAGAGGATGTAAAATAGAGAGGGGGTACATTTTATTTGACATGTTAAGGGTAGCGGTATGGATGACTGGGAAGGCAAAGAGGGCCGGAGAGAAGGAAAGAAAAAGGGAAAGGAGCAAGATGACAGGAACATCTTTTATGACAGGTAAAAGTTTAGTAGCTGGGTAAAGTCAGAAGGAAGAATCAGGATGTGGAGCTGGTGGCAGGTAAATTTCTACAAAGACAACATGGAGACTTTTCAGCATATCTGACAGATTACACCTCATCCCCCTCTGAGCCAGCTGAGCTGCACGGAGAAAGACGGGGAAAATGTGAGAGGAGCACGTGAAATTTTCAAACCTTAAAAAAAAAAAAAAAAAGTGCCAGAAATTTTTCTTTTACTAAAATCATCATGAGCAGGGGAGCAGGAGGAGGTGGAGGAGGAGGGGTGTTTGCCACTGAGGGAGAGCAAGTCTGAGAGAGTGAATGAGAGGGAGAAGGTGAGATCTCCCAGCAGCACGCATCCTTGAATTATTGAGGCCAGATGTGTGTTGGAGCAGAAGATAGATTTCCAGTGTTGATCCCTTCCTGCTGTCAGAAAGTTTAGTCGGACACGACCAACTCCTGCAGTTGTGGTTGTTGTGTTGTTTGCAGGGTTTCAGCGCACACCACAGGGAAAGGCAGAACACATGTGGGAGGAGCAGCCTTTAAAAAAATGTGTTTTTAGCAGCGTGTGTGTGTGTGTGTGTGCACACTGCCGCTCTTTAAGGCAGAGCATATGTGTATGATAAGGTTTTCTCAGGCAGTCAGCAGCTATGTGCAGGTTCTGTGTGAAGTGACAGATCAATATGTGTCTGAGCTGAAGGCACGACAACCAGCAGAGAATGGCATTGTGTATGCGTGGCACTATATGCTCGCTCTGTGAAACCCCACCATTTGCTGGGTGTGAGTCAACAATATTGCAACTATTTTAAAGCTCCCTGAGGAGATTTACACCTAAAAAATGCCTCAGTGAGCTGATGACAAGGTAGAAACTGTGAAAGAAATTAATGCAACACATTCCTAAATACAGTCAAATTAAGCAACATCATGCTGAAATGGATTTTTTCCATTAGCTTAATATAAATATGTTTGATTTCATGTTTTCATTAGGTTAAATTCAATGTAAAATAGCTAGTTTTTCAGATCTCTTCACAAACTGCGCAGACTACTGAAAAAATAAAAACATATCTTCACTCGTAAGTTGTTTTGCATTTAACCTGGATGTTTCACCTTCACTGTGCAGAGCTGTTTTCAAATCAAATTCACGTGCGCATGTCGTGCACGTGCAAACATACGTTCAGAAGCCAATCGCAGCCTGATAAGAAACGCACGTGCACATACGCGCAGAATGTGGAACAGGAAATGCTTTACATCAAGCTGTCTTGGAAACAAGTATATTTGCATAGTCATAGATTTTTCAATGCAGATGAATAAGAATTTTAAACTTCAAATTACTGTGTGATATGGATCTTAAAAACAAGAGTGGAATTTTAAATTGATCCAATTACAACTCCCACAACTACTACAGTAGTAAGAAAAAAAAAAGACTGTGCTAAAAATATGATGCTACAAATACAGCCTAAAAATCTTTGAATTTCAAATTGAAGTGAAAGTTTTGGGAAAACAATAGAGCCTAAGGAATAAATGAGTGCACAAGACAAAGGAGTGGAGGGTAAACGAGAGGGAAGTGAAGAAGAAAGAGAGTGACAGTGTGAGAGAAGTGCAGGAGGAGGCAGACGGTCTCTGATGTAAGCCATGTTCTCACCACTGTTCACAACCATCCTGTCGCCTTCATGAATAACTTAGACGCCAAATGTTCCCTCCCTCTCAAGTCCATGCATGCTAACGCACACACAGCAACAAACAAACACACACACAATGCAGCCTTTATCCCTTCACTCTCAAGACACCAGGATCAAGCCCTGTGCAAGCAGCAAAAAAACAACAAAACATAACAAAACACACCTACACTCCAACAGTTTTCTCATTTTACAGTAGCTTCTACTACAGTATATTAAAATATTAAATTGCCCTGCATTCCCACAATTGTGCACAAAGCCACAAGCACAGACACACATATTCCCTCCTGAAGTGGAGCCAGTAAGAGGTGCTTGATAATGTCTGACAGAGTGACAGGAGTATAGAGGGGAAAAGCAAAGTTTCCCTGACAGTTTTTCCTACCCACAGGGCACCCACGTCGCCCTGTTACGCTCTGGACCACTCTCATGCAAAGAGGTATGTGTGTATGTGTGTAGGCCCGTTTGTTGTGTGAGTGACACTGACTAACATCCCGGTACGGAGAGATGAGAGTGGGTGAGAGTGAGGAAACGATCTATGAGTTCAGCCAAAGGTAGATGCAGTAAGTAAGAGATGTTTAAGTGCACGTGCGCATTTGTTAAGAATGTGTGCGTGGGCTGTCGTATGTGCAATCGTGCGTGGACGTGACCTGCGTGTACAAGAGCATCATCATCTGAGAGACTGAAAAAAAATACAAAGTCAGGAGAAAAGAAATACAAATGAACAGATAGAAAGAAGGTTACATGATGATCTGTGGGCAAAAATTATAATAATTCTGTCAGCACTTCAGCAGAGGCACATGCTGCTAGAGCCTCTAGTGATTCTGGAGATTTCACTCCTCATCAAACTTCTATCTTTGATTTTCTTTAGCTTAACTTGGAAAACCTGAAATATTTTTAGGGAATGTAGATAAGAAAGCTCTGTCAAGTCAAGTCGATCTGTATTTATTTATACACACTGAATGCAGACGATTCTGACTCAAGATGCTTCAAAATGCAGATTAGGAAAAGGTTTTTATAGTAAAGCAAACAGAAACACAACGTGGGGCAGCTGTCTATGAACCACATGGTCGGTGAACAAGACACCGTAGTAGTGAGATCATGTACAGTACTGTGCAAAAGTCTTAGGCCGCTATTAGTTTTTCAGCAATGCTTTGATGTCCATATATATTTATTTCTCAGTTTTTATATGAGAACAACTAGAAAGACAA
>JAUBNQ010000017.1:2465441-2487108 GCA_032353495.1 Ctenopoma kingsleyae | reverse complement strand
ACCTTACCGGGGAGGCTGAGGAGTGTGATCCCCCTGTAGTTGGAGCACATCCTCCGGTCCCCCTTCTTAAAAAGGGGGACCACCACCCCAGTCTGCCAATCCAGGGACACTGCCCCCGATGTCCATGCGATGTTACAGAGACGTGTCAACCAAGACAGCCCCCCAACGTCCTTCTTCAGCTTGACAGCCTCCCGAACCTGAGGTGTCCACCACCGGGTACGGTGATTGCCGCCACAAGAGGCACCGACAACAGCTCCGCACTGCTGCTTCGGCAATGGAGGCTCGGAACATGGTCCATTCAGACTCAACGCTTCCCTCGGGATGAGACTGAAGTTCTGCTGGAGGTGGCAGTTGAAGATCATTCTGACAGGTTCCTCTGCCAGACGTTCCCAGCAGACCCTCACTATATGTTTCGGCCTGCCTGGTCTGTCCAGCAGCCTACCACAAGGTATCTCTGGTCAAGTTTCAGTAAAACGTGACTTTTTGTTAATATTTTTGTGACCTGAGGATAAATACTATACAAGAGTCTGTGCTGAGAAGTGAAAATTGTCAGAAAATTTCAGTACAGCTTGTGAGCCTGTCTGGTTCAGACAGGTCACCTAGTTTATCACTTAATGTTTACTTATCCAGCCACTGAATGTACCGTCGACCACCAGACACAATTTACGAGGAGCAAACTCTGTGTTTCAATAATAAAGTTACAGTAGAGTCATGTTTAATTGTGCAGGGGAGTGTTTTAGAGGTATTAACAAAGCAATTGTTACTTTAGAGTAAGTCTAGTTTTTAGATGCAAAACTTAGAAGCAAAACTTCCCTACACTAGGGTTTGCGGACACTCCTCCACCATGTCCTCCAAATGTGACAGATCAGTAATTCACATTGTTTAGGGGTGTGTGTCTGCATCTGTGTCTTCTGCACACACTCTTGAGCCTGCTGATAGTTGGCAGAGAGAGTGCCACAGGAGACAGCACGAACCCTCTGTGAGACTAACCACAGAGCTGATGGTCAGCTTCCCCCTCACAGACACAGACAGCATGTGTTTCTGAAATCAAACTTCTCTCACCGTCAGCCATGTCAAACTGGAACCAATCCACTGGGTGTTCAAAACTACTGTATGTGGCATATAAAGTGTATTTGAAAGGAAGTTGCACAAACAACTTGGGGCTCCTATCAGAACCAGTAATGGTTCATCTTTGATAGCCACATCAGAGGTTAAGAACCACATGAAAGTATACATCTAACAAGCGAACACCTCATTATGGACCCCAGCCTGAATGACACCATTTTTCTGGATTCAAAGAAACACAGTCACAGGAATGAACAGTCTTGTGGGTGGCATTGCTTGTTTCATGATCATGTCTGCACACACTGTGGAAGTGAGCACAGACGGTGCTTGGATGTGTGCATATGTGCACACATGTGCCTGTGTGCATGCTTGTAGTGCACATTGTATGGATGTGTGTTTCCATAAATCAGGGGCACGTTTATTTGCAGCACCATGTGGGTTCCAGACAGCATAAAATGAGTTAAGTGTCTGGAGGAATCTGTGAGAAAGGACAGACGGAAGTAAAAAACTGAAAACGCTTCATGGATTCGAAAACCACTGGCAGAACTAGTCATTTTTGTGAGAAAGACAGTTGTCCATGATTTATTTTTCCAGTTTCTCAGGTTTACCCAACACTACTAACCAAAAATTACCTTTTCGCCCCTTTCCATCTCTTCCTCTCTGTGTCCTCTTGTATTTCTTCCATTTCTCCATCTTTGCACATGAGGGATTTGGTGTGGAGCCAGAGTGTTGACAAACATACACTTAGCAGGCCAGGAGTTCTGTCCAAATCAAATAATCAACTAGGAAAACCTGATTAGAGGGCCAGAAAGAAAGGGCTCACTTCAGCAGTCCCAGTGAATCAACACTCTCGGCCCGACAGAAACATACCACTTAGCCAGGATAATTCAGTCACTACTGTTATCCAATTTTATTCATTTAGATAACAGGAAAAGATAGAGTAGCTTTACAAACATACAGTGTAAAAAGCAACAATAATTAACCTGATGGAAGCCTTAAAATACAGAGGTAGTTCAAAGAGGAACCCGTGTACATAAACACTAGTCATAGCAGGTGGGAAGTTGTTAGCACGTGTTTTTCCAATATCTCCATATGGTTTTACTTGATTTTTATTGATCCCAGATTTTCAAATCAGTGCCGTTGGTTTTTCCATCATGAACACCAGGCTTGACATCCCTAAAAACACTAACATTTCCTCACTCTAACGATATTATGATCTGCTCAAATAAGCAGAAGCACAAACCCCCAACAGCAGGACATAAACAAGCACACATGGATATCACCATGGTGGAGGAGGCTTCTCTACAGTGAAATGCACACGACATAAACCCTTGACTTGCTTCACATTCCTGAGTCACCACTCCACCATCCCTTAAACCTATGCTTGTGAGTGTGAAATACCACAGGAGGATGGTCTCTGCAACTCCTCACCTTTCCTCCTGTCCAGTGTGCACTGAGCCCAGCTAGTCAGCATGTAACCAAGGTCTGATGGAGATTGGATCTTATATTAAACCACACTGACATTAAAGCCGGTCACATGTTTCTGGGCTTGGGCTCGCTGAAGCCTGTAACTACCGTACGGCTGCTTCTGACTGGGGATAGAATTGAGGATGAACTCTCACCCCTAAAATAAAACCGCTGGATACGGTTACATACACAGCTCCCACTAAATAAAGTCCAAACTTATTTTTGGCCTTCATCTGTTCCACTGATCCAGTAATAAGGCTAACAGACTATGAGGAAAATATCTCCCATCACAGCATACACACATGTCCCAGGGAGCAGGACATAGAGACACCACAGCATTTTAAATTAAAGAGTGGTAGAAGTTTTGGTAATCAGATATTTACATGGGATAGACAGAGAAAGATCATCGCCTACTCCCTGCTGTAAAACAGCTTCTTTTCACATACTGTGTGTCATCAACAACTTGCTGCTAGTATTACTCCTGCCCTTCATCCTTTTCCTTATTTTAACCTCTCCTCTCTTTCTCTCTCTCCTATCCTGACTTCCCTTCCTCTGTTCACCTCTTCTTGCTACTTCTCCCTGTGTCCCTCTCTCCTCTCTGTCCCTGTCCTCGTCCCACACCTACCTCGGCTCCAGCCCTCTGTCGTAACACGACAGCCAGGCCTGACTCTGCCAAGTTGTTTCCCTGTGTTGCTCCGCTGTTGCCATGGTAAGACTCTCTGTGTATGCAGGACTGTGTGTGTGTGTGTGTGTGTGTGTGTGTGTGTGTGTGTGTGTGTGTGTGTGTGTGTGTGTGTGAGCGAGCAGCTATGCACACTCATGCTGATGTAAACTACAGGCCTGAAGCTTGTGCTGGAGTGTGAGAGAGTGCGTGTGTGTGTGTGTGTGTGTGTGTGTGTGTGTGTGTGTGTGTGTGTGTGTGTGTGTGTGTGTTAGTTAGAAAGTGTGGATTTAAGCACACCGACTCTGGTGTAAACTGTGGCCCTTGGAAACGTTTGCGATGTGTGTCTAGAGAGAGGCTAACGTGTGTGTGCAACAGATGTAAGAACAGGAGTAACGTTGGTCAAGGTCACAAGTGGGCCCATTTTATCTGGCAGTAGTTTCCCTGCTGTGGCACTGTGGCACCGTGACTTGGGATCTATGGACACACACAAACACAGCACAGTTCACACTGGCTTGATGTTTGCCCAGCACACTGGGGAGGCCAGAGAGAGCCAGGGGGGTGGTTGACTGTTTGTTTAAACAAGGTCAATACATGCGCATGCACATCCACATGTGCACACACACACCCACAGACACACACAGCAGCGTTTACTGTATACTGCATGAGGGCTGTATATGGCCTTGCTAGACTGGTCCAAGCTCAATTCTTTTTATTCCCCATTCTATCCTCCCCCTCACTCTCCCTCACACACACACACACACACACACACACACCTCTCTGACTCTTTCTCCCCCTCTCAGTGACTGTTTTCTCACTGCGCACTAAGCCTGATTACAACAAATGAGAGCCGAGCTTCCAACGTGTTTACATCAAATACAACCCTGGGGCAAAGCAACACTAACTCCAGCCAGTTCACATAGTGCAAACTGCATGGCTTGGCATTGTTGTCTGTGTGTCTACTGAGAGACATGTCACAAGGCAAAATGAAGTTTTCACTTTTGCACAAAGGGAGAGTGCAAGAAAAAATTTAAAAACAAAGCAGATGAAACGGCAGTAAAGAGGTGAACGGAATAAGAGAAGGGGTTAAAGACACTGAAAATGTCAGAATGAATGACAGAGACAGAGAGAGGAGTAACTAGGTCATGGCCATGCATTCAAGCACTGGGATCAAAATCATTTAATGCATCCAAGCCGGTGGAAATATTAGGCTGTCTTGGACAGCTTCTGTCGTATTCTCTTTCAAATCCGCGTCACCAGACACCATAGCTTCATTTAGATTTATTAACTGTGGCAACAGGTTTAAAGACGGACATAATATTTTTTGCAAATGTCTGTGTTTTTCAGACTTGTCGTAATAAAGCACAGTCTTATGCTGTGTTTATATGGGATCACTTTGTTTGTGTGCCGTGAGGGTGACTGTTTCTCCACTGTATCTGACAGCCTTTTTCTGTTGTGTCTGGCTGGCTCTGTCTACAGCCCAGCAGGTAATACCAGAGGGGCTCCTTATATTTGTGCGGGTGCAGCAGCACTCAATTAAGCTGGTTAAATACGCACAAGGATACCTCAGTCAGTCAGAGAGGCTTTGGACTTATATGTCTCCTAGCAACAGGTGTACCGATTATGGTCTGCAGCTAGCCCCAGAGGAATGGTTAAAACAGGCAGTCAGCCAGACACAGATAAAACCGCCCTGTAATGCAGAATGATTTTAAACAGGTCAGGTTGGTACATCACAATATATTGAGAAGTAAAACTTTTAAGCCTCAAAAATGTTCTTAACACTGGCAAATTCTTTTCAATACTACCATGATAGTCTTTAGAATGCATACTGCATATATACAGTATTCTTGTATAGTGTACAGTGGACTGTATTTCAATTGTAAATCATTTCTTTGGCAAAGGTAAACAACGCCATGCTCAACCACAGACCAAAAAAAAAAAGAGTTAATTGAAAAAACATTAAAGTGTTCGGACATCCAAATCCACAGGAATTTTCTTTGACTCAGTCATGAAACTAAAGAACCATTAAACCATTAAACACTGAAGACAGCATAGCTGAAACATTTGTGCTTAGTTTGAAATAAACGCCAAAAAAATTCCTGTGGAAATGGGTGTGTAAACTCTTTTATCTTTGTTTTTTTCATAATTTCTTTCAACTATCAGAAACTTCAAAGGTTTTCCTGGCATCCAGTACAATATGAGGGTGCAGATATATTTCTATTTTGTTGTGCTAAACACATGAAAAAGTGCTAACTGTATTGATGGATGAAAGCCCCACAAACACTGTTGACTGATAAGACTTCTACAAAGCCGCACTGCGAGTAATGAACAATACCATTAGCCCAGAGCGTCTCTCTATGCATAGAAATACACCGCATTCCTCGAAGAACCCACTATTATGAATCATGACTGTCAAAACATTTCAACGTAAACACTGTCAGGCTTTGTGGCCTTTCTTTGTCTGGCTACCGTATATACAGACAGAAAAGGAGCTGAATGTTATGACCACTGCCAGCCAAGGCTTTATGACACCGCTGTCTCTCTTTAGATCACTGATCAACATCTGCTCAACATCCTCATGTCTTCCCTATTAGTATGAGCTGTCAAAGACTACTCACTCCACTGCACTGGAATGTTGCAGCTAATTCATGTAGCACTCTCCCAACCCCAACTATGACTGTATTACTGTGTATAAAGTATGAGCACAGTTAGCTAGACGTCTAAAATTAAGGTGATTGATCTCTACTGTTTGCTGAACCTCACCCTACATGTAATACAGTCATCGTTGGGGCAGAATTAACAAGCTAGCAAAGCGAGTTAGCTGCAACACTCCAGTGCAGTGAGTAGTTTTATGTTTTATGACACTTTATTGTTTCAAATAATGTTAATCTGGCTGTTTTTGATGTTTTGATGTTTTAAGTAAGTGCTTATGCTGTGACATTTTCCTCTGGGTTGCAGCTGAGGTAGTGACTCTCTGATGAGACGGCTAGCTGCACTTAGCCACAGAAATCAAAGAAGCTACACAAATACTTCCTTCTGTTTGTCAGGCCACAAGGCTGAAAACTCCAAGAAATTCAATAAATTCCTCTGTTTTACTGGTCACATATTCTGTATCAGCTACTCCTGATTTAATATCAAGTTTAGAAAGTCTCTCAGCAACCTGTTAGCAACTCATTCAGATCCTCTATGAGGAGAACCACCGTGTTTGGAAAAATCCTTCAGACCAGATTAATCGTTTGACCAGAAAGAAGTGTTAGACCCGCCCACTGAGTTTGATGGGTAAAGGTGACAAATAAAATGATTTCATGATGTGCAGCAACACAGACCATGAAATAAATATATATCTTATTTTTTAATGAAATGGATGATGTGCAGCAACACAGACCATGAAATAAATAAACAGACAGTCAAATAAATATATCTCTTATTTTTTAATGAAATGGATATATTTGGTTACCTAAATATTGAATAAATTATATATTTATTTCATGATGTGCAGCAACACAGATCACGAAATAAATAGACAGTGAAATAAATATATAAACGTTTTAAAAAATATTTAATAACTTATGTGTGAATTAATGACACATTTAAATTGCTATTTAAATAGTCATTTAAATGCTTATTATATTTATTGTATTGTGGCACTCTCCACACTCCATAATATTAAGCTGAAGTAGTGTAATAATTAAACAAAATCCACATCATTTTGACTTGAGCTCTACACTGGGACCTTTTGACTGGTTCATTTGCCTCCTATTTTATGTTGTTACACTCCTTTATAGCTCCTACTTCCTGCGTCTGAGGCCCAAAACCACAAGTTGTAAATCACCTAAAACTGCTCCTCAACTGAGCCGGTGAATTCTACACAGACACACTGAAATAGTAACACAACCGTTTTCTCTGAGGAGACACTTGCCCTCAATTTGGATGGGGGTCACTGGGTGAGAGATGCCCTAAATGGTTTCTTTTCTTGAGGAAGAAAGGAAGGAAGGAAAGGAAGTCCATACATGTGTGTCATTTTCACTCTCACTGTTCAAAACTTTGATAGTATTTTGGTAGTAACATAGATATGATTTAAATTAGGGTGGTGTATTATCAAGAATCTGGCAACATGACAGGTATCACGAGACAGGGGTTACAATTCAATACACTGTTATATATTGCAGTATTTTAACCGAGGCAATATATTTGAAAATCTAGTTTTAGAACTGTGACACTATAATAATTATAATAATAATGACATACTTTATTGATTCCCTTGGGGAAATTGTTGTTGGACAGCTGCCAGGCAGTTCATATCTGTGCTATTACAGGTTTCTGTAATTTGTCCAAGGACACCTCAACTTGTAGCCTGGAGGAACCGAGAAGCGAACCTCTCTCCCTGGGGTTCATAGACAACTGCTCTACTGACTGAGCTACTTGTTGACCCGTTTATGTTTATGGACAGTTTATGTTAAGTTTAATAGCAGGTCTGCCACAGATCTTAGCATGTAAACCATAAATTAAAAATCTATACAGTGGTTCTAACCATCGATACAAAACATAATCACAATAATCCAGTGTATCAATAATTTCTTAATCTCCTATTCTACATGTAAACTTTTACAAAAATCTGAAAGGCATAACACATTAGCCTCAAAGGTTGTCTGACCATTATCCTATCAGTAAAAAAGATGTCGTAGAGAGTGATGGAGCAACAAAAGTGGACAGATGGACGAACACATCCTCCATCAACAAAGCCCAGGCTCTTCTGTAAGAGTAGAGTGCCTGATGGCGCACTAATCGCAAATGTGATGTCAGCCTCTCTCTCTCTCTCTCTCTCTCTCTATATATATATAATTTTTAAATAACAGCGACACGGACATGTTTCATTTCATTGCATGTCCAGGGATATACCTACATTGCTCTTTGCTATCAGCCACAATGCTGGGTTAAATGCAAGTGTACTTTATCAGGCTACAGTAGGTAATACGGGGTGTCATTCCCTGCTGCTGCGGGCTCCTGCTTCAACCTAGAATTGCACCATCCAAATATACAAATGTCTGCAGCAATAAATCCTAGTTTGAAGATTTCAAACAGGCCAGATGAAGAAATTAAACATATCCAGAGACAGCAGACATAGCGCTGGTTTTGCCTCATTAAAACACTGTTTCATCCAGCAGTCCTGATGACAAACACAAGGAGAAAAGAATTTAACATTAACCCACCAAAGACAAGACAATAAAATAACTCTTCTTTCTCATACAGCCTAATGGAACAAGAGCATCATTTTAGATTTTTAACACATGCAAACTAGACAAGCTCCAAGGCTCCTTCCTCAAACATTTACTTGTTTTTCTCAGTTTCCTCAGCAGCTCAGTGGAGCATTGATCTGGGCAACAGCGTGGCCACAAAAGGAAGTCATTGCCATGTCCATATGGCAGCTATGGCGTCATTTGGTGACGTCACACCACCAGAGTCAAGCCCCAAAGAGAATAAGAAGTCCCACCGAGATCACAGGATGTAGAAGCACAACTGTTATAAAGGGAAGTTGCTAGAGAATCATAGTACTTCTAGATCTAAATTAAAAAACCTAGTTGAAGTAGCCTCCATTATGATATTTATTCAAATGAGACTTTGTCTTCATAACAAATGCAGTTTCAACCTCTCACCCTAAATGTTTTCCCTTCAACAGCAAATTGTCATTCTGAACGTTGCCACCATACAGTTGGTAGTATTACAGTGAAAAATGATATAATCTGTGTATTCAAAATCTGTGGCAAAGAAACTGCAATCACCAGTGGCATTCTTCCACCAGGGACTAGCTTTCTTCACACGTACAAAGCACCTGGGAAGCTTGTTAACACTTTCATGTGGTCGGACCCTCTTACGGCCAAAAACAATGGCTGACTCTGAGATTTCCTCCTTAAGTGTCTAATGCTTCTTGCTGTGGTTTTATTGTTTTTTCAGGTTAAGGTCTGACCCCTTATCCCCTATATCCAGCATCTCAATGCATGTTCTTCTGATAACCTCAAGCAATAATCCAAAGCACATGTGTGTGTGTGTGTGTGTTGGTTTCCAAGGTAATGGAGTTTGTACAAAAACAATGCTGACATCATGGGGTAAAGAAATTAGCTTTCAATAGAGTGCCTTTTTTGCACAGTCCATCAAAAAGAGGGTAAGAAGACCGACAATAGAGGAGTGGGTGTTTGGTAAACAAAGACTGACTGTTAGACCTGCTGGACAAGTGCTGATAACATCTCTCCTCAGCTGTCACCATTATGGAGGTGGGGACCCAATGGTGGGTTTTGTAAGTATATCCAAAAACAGTATAATCCAAAATTACTGTGAGTTCAATACACATGGAATCTGTAGTAATTTCTGCATTTGCAATTGGAAATTATCACTATGTCAGTGTTCAGGTATAAGTATCTTTGAAAACTGCCACTAGCCTGAACAGATAGGTGTGTATAACAGCTAAATACAGTATGATGTGAAGATTTCTTCTGTTAATATTACATCTAAACAATAATCAAACACATAATCACAAATCTAACTCACTTGCTCACCCTCCCTCCCTCATAAACCTCTTTCACCCACACATTTTCTCTCTATGCACAGAACTCTCCAAACCGCTGCTCGTGACAAGCAGATGTCTTTGTGTTTCTGCCGCTCTGTCCGTGAGAACACTTTGCTGCTTGTGAAAGTGATTATGAAAGTGCGTTCCATCAGAAATACAGCTAATTTTCTTATTAGCAGCATACTGTTTGCAAATGTCTATTTTTTTTCACAACAAACAACTACTGTGCCATATCTGTACAGGTCTCCAAATCATTTAATCGGAGATTTGTTATATGGAAAATTATTAAAAACAAAGTACACCTCCTTGTACACCTCACTAATAAAAAAAACATACATGAGTGGGAGGAAACATGACTTCTCTGGATGCTTATCACTTTTTGTGCCTCTTTATGCTATACTGGTATTAGCTGTTATTAGAGTAGACTCACAGGATCTAACTAATAACCACTTTAACATTAAAGCTGTCAGGTGTGTGTGTGTGTGTGTGTGTGTGTGTGTGTGTGTGTGTGTGTGTGTATATGTGTGTGTGTGTGTGTGTGTGTGTGTCTCTACTGTAGATGAGGTAGATGAGATTCCAGCTGGGGTAGAACTTTGAAAACATTTTAATATTACACAGATAACCCGAGTAAATACAAAATGTTTAAATGATGATTTCATTTATTAAGGGAAAAAGCTCCAAACCTGCCTGGCCCTGTATTTACTCCAGTTATCTTTGTGTTATATTACAATCTGAATCATTTAAGTGCGACAAATACAAAAGAAAAAAAGAAAAAAAGAAATCAGGAAGGGGGCTAATACTTTTTCACAGCACTGTATATGTTCTTTATTCACTAGCTACTACTGCAATAACCAAACTATTCCCTCTGGGGATGAGGAATGAGGGCAAGTGTGGCAAACGCTTGGCTGAAAAAAAAAAAAAACTCAGCTAAATTATGCATCGTCACATATGGCAGGATAGCATCTTGATCTAAGTGAGGTTGAAATGGTTAATGTTTGGCCTGGAGGGAGCCTGCATGACTGAATGTATGAGGACATAGTCTGTTTCTAAAGCAACAAATGACTCTTTTGTTGTTTCAGAAAAGTTTGTTGCATTTTTTTAAACTGTATTGTGCCTATGAGTGATGAAAGAGATAGCCATAAGGATTAGCCTACTTTCCATCTGTAGTCACGAGCAATGACGACAGACGATAATCAATAACAAAATAAGTAACACAAAAATTTTGCTGTGCTTTCAATACATTTTTCATGTCCTAGATAGCATCTACGTATTAACTGCATTTTCAAGAACCTTTATTTTTATAGATTTTCACATGTTCATGATGCACTGTCGTGCACATGACAGTCGACTGTGCTGTACACGTCGATTCTGTTGGGCTGACTCGACAGCTGATTGAACCGTCTGTCTGAACTCAATCATTGTTGGGTTACACAGCAGTGGTCATGGCCCAGCTCTAAGGACCTGCCTTATTCATACACACAAAGGAAGTTTGTCACTGGGTACTTGAAATATTAATGGGATTGAAATCTTCCGCTATTGCTCTCTCGCTATCTTTCTGTCACTCTCGTGGAGATAAAAGCAGTGGAGCTCTATGTAGACTCACCTAGTGTTGCAGCTGCTATCAAATGACAGCCCAGCTGACCGAGCTATAGTGACAGCTCTCTTGACTGCCTGCTTTTCTTCCTGCTTCCACAGGTGGACTGACAGTCTTGCTGAGGATCCATGTGACAATGCACACACGCAAATATGTTCATTCACAACAACCACCTGATGTTTTAGGTGTAATGCTGTGTACTGACTTGAGAGTATAGTCCAATAATGTAGCATAGGTCAGGTGTTTGTACTTTAGATTACAGAGGGATACTGAAGCAATTGTGATAGGAAATTGGGATATTTTCAATAATTCCTTCAGGTTTTCATGAACCAAACAGCAGCATGTGTATAAGTGTGATTTGCATATCTCAGTACAAACTGTAAGCATACAATATATGTTATTCACATGCAGAGGGTAATCTCTGCAAATTGGAAAATCTCTCAGGAAGCATTTGCTATATTCAGCAAATACTTTTGGTTCAGCTTGTTTCTCTTCCTTTCATGTCTGATTTCATCACCAGAAGCAGGAAGAGTTGACGTCTTAGCTGTGTGGTTAAAACGGCGGGAGCTGGATGATAGGTGCACAAGTTCTAACTTTGCCAGCATCACATTAACATATACAGTGAATCAGTCCTGACATCAGAGGGAAATTTAATCATCAGTATGATAGACACATGGCTAAGAATCATGTGTTACTTCTTGACTAAGACTCTTTCAGTTTACATCAAAATGATGGAGGATTACGACACTGCTGAGCAGCAGTAAGTGCCCCAAGCATCTCCGAAAATGCCCAAATATGTTACCTTGACAACTGGATGACCACCGGATGATGCTTTGACGGCCCCTCGGCTGCCTTCAGTCTCATAGTGCGCTCGGTGGTGGGCTTTGGGTTGGACCTCTATCTTCAGGTCATATTGGCCAAACTGGCTTGGTAGTGGCCAATCTAGAGGAGGCAGAGAGGAAGTCCTGTGGAGAGAATACCACAAGCATGCACATACAAACACACCCACACAAAGAGGAGAAGCATATTAGGTCTGACATGAAAAATACATCTTAATTATTAAACATATTTCAATGCATTGAGTGGAAATTTTTGAGTTTATAGTATTAATGACTATAAATATGTATAATCCGTCTATGCAGCCTTGGCACTACGAATTTCCCCCAGAACTCTGCTTATGTGCAAACTCCTTCATAGTTTCCATATTTTATCATTCTATACAGATCAGAGTGTATGTTCATGTAGGACAAACTGTTGCTCTGCTTTGTGGCTGATGACAACAACAACCTATCTTAAGGCTGTCTGAAAGCATTTAAAAGTTAAAACGGTGGTATTCCCCTTGCCTGGTCTCAGATAGTAAAACAGGTTTAAAACGGGGGCATAACATGCAGTGCACTTAGCCCCACCAGACAGTGAATCACTGGAATGCCCACATGCATTAATCTTGTTCTTAAACATAACACTTGCAATAGGTCAAGTTAAGACTTTAAGAGTGAATCATTTTCTAGAGGGGACTTTTCTTTGTGAGTCTTCTGTGTGGGTCAGTGAATTGGTGGTAGCATGAGACAGTGAGCAAATTAGTGTGTCTGTAACCCTGTGTGCACACTGTACAAGTGTGTGTTTTATGTGTAGTGCACCACAGGGGCTGGCATTGTGTGTTTTTCCTCCCTGCCTCTTTTTTGTTTATCTGTGCAGGCCACAATCATATTTGAACAGCTGCACTCGAAAATAAAACACTCAATGGCCTTCTCCACAGAGAAACTAGGTCTCTTCAACTGAGTGCATTAGACCAGTTTATCTCAAAAAAACATATTGTAAACACTGGTGTCGGCCATTAGCATCAACCAAGCCTCAACTTCATCCAGTTGTTGCTGTTCTCCATATTATTTATGTGATATATTTCGTTATATTTAATTAACATTCAACAATGAGTATAGTCAATACTGAAAAATAATTTAGTGAGTGTAAACATGGTTCATACATTTATACATACATATATAAATTTTTATGTTTTTATATTATTTAGTATTTCTGTGTACATTTGCTTCTACTCTATAATACTGTATCTGTACTGAACTACTACAGTACTTTTGTTTGACCTATGTAATATAAGCCACAATGTAAAACTTGTAAAAACAGTGTACACAATTCATTATTCAGGATCCAGGTGGCCTACTGCAGCGCAGCACGAGCTACTGTATATGTGTCATCCAGGTGTTTTGTCTGGCAGCAGTTACAAAGCACCAGCACAGCAGTGTACGCAATCATACATTAAACTGTGTGTGTTTGTGTCTCCGTATAAACTCTCATTGTGTCCGTGCATGTGTATATGTGTCGGTGAGTCAGTGAACTGACTCAGTACTCTAGACTGTTGCAAGTACTGTAAGTGCATTCCCTGGGCTAAGAGGCTGACACCCTATGCTTCATCTCTACCACAGCGTTGACCACTGTAGGTTCTTTGTGCACCCTGTCACATAGTGGCACAAGCTGTTATTTGCCTCTGCCAAAGAGAGTACAGGGCCCTAGAATTCTGGCTACATTCTGAGTCTAAACTGCATGACAGATCTTTGACGGTACAAATAATTTTTAAGGGAAAGTTTGTCGAGTTTTGCCAGTATGGTCTCTTAATTGTTCCCTTTCCAAATGTCTATCAAGTGCTGGCTACGAGCTGATCAGCCTGAACTAAAGACATGTGAGTCAGGCTTTCAGTGGAGCCTTTTCATTTTAAATGCCCAACAGTCTCGCACTAAATCCAAAGGAACAACTGCATTTTGAAATGAAAAGTGAGGCGGCTGACATTCTGTAGACGTTTTGAGCAGAGAAATCACTTGTAGCTATAACTAAGCTACAGTCTAGATATTCTCCTACCATACATGACATGGAAATGTCACCTTCAACCACTTCATGTTTTAACTTGTTACATATACACTTAAATTACTAGCCAAGTTGAGGACTTTTTCTTCTTCTGCATTGCTGTGCGGTTGTGTATGTGCTCAGCAAGTGCCATAATAAATGTACATTGTGCTGTATTATGTTGCAATGTTTGTCAGTCTCAGTGCTTTCAACTTAAATTATGGCTTTCACCTGACAGCTGCTCCATCTAAGATTAAACATGCTAACACAGTGTAATAGAGGCATCCTAACCTTCATGTTTTCCTCCCAGCCGCCATGACATAACCACCCAGGAAGTGTGGGTTTGCATGGCTGCTACGGTAACAGGAGTAGAGGAGGACACAGGAAATATGAGCTTTGTGATGGAGAACAGCAGAGCAGTGGCTTATGTGCTGACAAAGCAAAACCTTTCTTATATGTCTAAGGTATAGCATAGGAGCTCCCAGACCAATAACAGTCACACAGCCTATCATTCTCTTCAGTCTCCTTTTGTTTCAGCCTATGAATTGCTGAATGAAAGAACTGAAAGTCCACTGTAAGTCTTTACTATACAACCACAATAATACCATCTGCTGTTTCACCAAACTACATTTCTCACCGCTCAGGTTCATCTATTTTTAAGGTCAAAACACAAAAATACAGCAACTTGTCAAAGCACTAATAGTTACATTTTTCATTCATCTGTGATTCATTATTACGTTCATTTCACCACATGACTCTCTACTGCAGAAGAGAAAATCACAAAGCTCATATATGAAATTACTGTAGAAATTAGCTGTGGCTTTCTTTGGAAATTTCATTTACAAGAGCAAGAATGCAAAGAACAGCCATCATAAAACAATTTCGCTGAACAGACTGCAGAACAGACAGCAGATGTCTTTTGTTGAGAGAGAAAAAAAACTTTCTATCCTAGAAATCTCCTTTATGATTTTATGATTGAACTCATCAGTATTAATGTGAATCTTGTACCTGTATATGTACAGTATCTGTGCTTTGGGAGAGTGTGCGCCCTTGTGATTCGCTCCACACACTAATAAACTTGTATTATTTGGTGTTGTCACTAATCCAGATTTAAATTGCAGGCACAAAGCTCAAAGTTCCCCGATTACTGAGCACTGATCTGATCAACATTATTCAACGTGATATTTGATAATAATGTACTGCACTGCACTTTTTACACTCCTGGATGAAAAGGCATTTTCAGCCTTTGTGACAGCTCACAAAACTTCATAAAAACATTCATCACTGAGGCCTTTTGTTTAGCCTTGAATCACTGATTGTTTTAAGAGTGACAATGTGCTGTCCTATCAAGAGGTAACTGCATTAATAATTCACATATATACTGATAAAGAGATTGTTATTGCCACACCACTTGATTCCAAGTGATAAACACTTCAAAGATGTAAGACCATATTAAACAACAAGGACTAAATCATATTCCTCAGTAATACTGCAGTAATGATTTTCACCGAGCCTTCCACATATACAGACAAGTTGTAAAATAAATTGATTGCCAAAGAACATTATTTCAACCAGTTGAAGCTGGTCCTTTAGCTGGATTACATGACTGCAACAATGAAATTAAGGAGAATTTAGAAACCACTGTTTAATTTGTTTTTTTAGTTATTCTCCTTGCAATCAGCAAATTTACCTGAATATAGGTGTATGACCAGGTTTGGGTTTATTCCACGAGAAGTGTGAGGGCACTGAGAGAAACTGTTCACCAGGCCCGTCCTTCTTCTGGCTATGCAGGGTCTCATCTGAAGGGGAGTCCAAATTAGGAGACATACTTCCTTGGTCATCTAGCCCCAGCTCCCCTTTCCCAGTCTGTATAGCTGTTCTGTCCTGTGAGGTCTTCCTTGTCTTAGATGGGATGTCTGCCTCAGATGGACAGCACTGAAAGGGGGACATGCCTACAGACGGACTGCCAGCCCAGGTGTCTTCGGTCACACTGCCCCTAGGTGAAGGTCCTGGCGTCGGTGTGGGTGAGTGATGTGGAGACAATGAGCCAGGATAACAGATGTCGGCACTAGAGTGGCGCCTCTTCCCACAGGGTGAGGTGGGACGTGAGGAGGGCCTGGAAGGTGGACGCGGGCTGAGCCAGTTCTCATCAGTGACACTGGTGCGTGGAGAATGGCAGGGAGACTGTCGGGGGGACAAGTTGATGGAGTGGGAGTGGTGCACAAAGGTGGGGTGGTGTTGTGGCCAGTGGGGCTGCTCCTCCAGAACTACTCCACCGGTCTGAGGGGAGGTACAGCCTGGGGAAGTAAGTGGGGAGCCCAGGGTGAACCGAGCAGCTGCTTCATTTAGCTCTGAGTCAACATCATCATAGACATGTGAGAATGATTCACAGGAGGAGGCATCAGAGAACCAGCTCCTAGAGGAGAGGCTGCTGCATGGGCTTGGGCTGAGCGAAGAGTCCCGGTACGAGTGGTCCAGTGGTAAATACAGGTGGTCTCTGGACAAGGGCCTGTCACCGTGGTAGTCACCATCAGGGCCATTGGCCCTCAGATCCTCTTCACTGGCATCCATCTCTTGCTGGCAGCTTGGGGAGATGGATGTGATTTGGATACTGGGACACTCAAAGGCCTTTGGTGCCTCCACAGGAGCAGAGGGCAGCAGCGGGGAGGTGCCATACTTTGAGTCTTGTGCATCATAGCATTGAGGCTCAGATCCTGGTTTGTGTGACTGAAACCGCGGGGAAGTGCTGATGACCTGGGAGTGAGACTGCATGCCATGACGGGGCAGGCCAATAGACTGGTGGTTGGTGACCATAGACTGGGGCTGGCCCACATTTAGAATGTAGAACGATGTGTTGTCATCAGGGTCCAGATCTAGGAGAAAAAAAGAGGGGAAGATTGAGAGATAGCTATTTAAGGACATTTTTCTCTTTTTATTGTTATTATTTTCTTAATGTTCCTTAGTTTGACTTCACTAAGTTAATGATGAAATCTAAAGCCAACTAATAAAACATTTATATCAGGTGTAATCAATCATGTTAAAGGTTTGATTTAGATTTATACAGAAGGAGTTTCCTTGGACAGTTAAGTCACATCCATGGGCTCAGTAGTGGATAAGAAGTAGAGGGGAACATAGAAGGTTTTGTTTAAGCAAAAACACCAGTGAGCATATAACCAACACGTCAACCATTTGCATCCAACCCATGCTCTTATCCTGCTCATTATGGCCAAACAGTCAATAAGTAAAGCAGACACTAACAAATAACAAGAAACTAATAATTACATTATTTTCATATTATCCTTTGTTGGTTCCTCAACCCAACAGATTCAAAATGAAACACTTATAAGGCCAAACTGCCAACCCAAAAATGCACCCAGGATATTGAAAATATATTTAGGTAATATGTTGGATATTATTGTTATTTGTGGCTCAGGACTTTGCCCCCTCCTGAAGATGCACAGAGACGTGGTCTGGATTCTCCTCCTGTTCCTTTTAAAAGAGATAAGAACAGAATATGTATGTGTATATGTGACTGGACTATATGTCCACCTGCTGATACTACATTCCTACTACTAGAAGCATTATTGTTTTCATACCTCCAACACCATGGTTCTGGTTGTCAAAATAGCATAAAATTATTTGGTGTGATGTGTTCTGTGTGTGGTTGCGCTCCGAGTTTGCATTTGCCATGGAGCCCAGTTTCAGGAAATTAGAGGCCAGAGTGTTGCTGGGTAGCAGGCAGCCATACAGGCATTAATCCAAGAGGGATAACCGATGAACAGCACTACTCAGGAAACATATTCACACAACGGTGCGTGCTGTCGGCTGTCATCACAGCTAGCGCCGGCAGGCTATTTATACCAAAGGTCATCCGGCACAGGCAGCGTGTACACACAAACACACACACACACACACACACACACACACACACACACACACACACACACACAAACAAACAAACAGACAAGAGCCCATTGTCTGCATTGGCACTATTCTGTTAGAGGTTATTGATAAACTTCCACTGCATATGCTCTGTCGATCCCATTGGGAATACCCCCCCCACACACACACACACACCAGTGTTTCACATGTGAAAAGTTAATTTCATTATCAATTTACATTAGTACTTGTGGTAGTTTAGTTGTATTTATCACTGTGTTACAACAGAGGACACAACTTAGAGCTCACGTCATTTTTTGCTTTTTCTACAGTATAACTGACCTAACCAAGAATACATACACACATCATACATCCCAGTGTAAATGGCAAATATCAGAAATGGTAAAACAGAACTTTTGACCTCTTGGGTTAGGGTTCATCATGACGACTCACATTTTACTGTAAAAGGAAAAGTAAAAAGATTCAGTGTTTAATATCCTAGAGAACTGCAAAATGACTTAAATACCAATGAGCATGCTGAAAATAATAATAAGTCGAGCTAAAACCACGATGTAGCCTGCACAGGATAAGGTTGCGAAATCGTTACACAACACTTCCCCATATTCCTCAAATGAACCCTCCCAACCTAAGAATAAGAGAATGTTAGATTTAAAACTAAAATCTTTGTAAAGTTGTCAAACATCAATAAATAGGTTGTAAGTTAAGTTAAGTTCCCATATTTGTTTCCTCTTACTTTACCACATACCAGTGGTATGACAGCTGTGTCATATTTGTCAGACATTAAAGCTAGCTTTAAGGTTTTAAAAAGGAAAAGATTTTTGGAAAGGGGCTGTGTACCTACAGTATTTCTCTGTCTGCACTCTCTATCCAACTGCAGCAACACAGGCAGTAGCAGTAACCTCTTTATTTATAGCTGCTCAGCTTTGTACTGGCCCTGCCTGCCTGTCACAAGACCTGGGAGTGAGAGTTGCCATAGTTGGGGGTGAATGTAAATACTGTGGTGCATCAACGCAATCCATGCGTATTGGTATATCTTCTTAATCAACACAACTATGTTGACACGTTGTTTCAGTGCTATTTTCAGCACATTTTAGCAATACCATGATAATTCTGATAACCAGGACACGTTTGGTCACTACAATCATGATATTAAATTTTTATAACGTTTCATCTACCTTTAAGTCTATAAATCAACACAAACATCAAGGATTTAGCCAGCAGATGTCACCATTTTTGACTGATTCAAAATAGTGAACCACTTTAAACAAAGCTTTGTTCCCTGCACTGTACTACACTACTTTCTCACTACAGCGTCCTTCAGAACAATCCATCTCTAAAAACTGCCATTTATAAACATAGACAAACATACAGTCAGAACGCCCCCCCCCCTGCCGACTGGCCCACAGGAAATGGTTTCAATGTGAAATTATGACTGAAAACTGTGTTTGTTTTTCATTTCATCAATGATTTGTCTTTTGCTTTTAAAAAATTATCCCATTCAAATCCTTGGGAAAACTGATGATAAAACATTAATTTAAGATACTGAATATAGCTGATACATTT
Organism: Ctenopoma kingsleyae; assembly: GCA_032353495.1. Taxonomy (NCBI): domain Eukaryota; kingdom Metazoa; phylum Chordata; class Actinopteri; order Anabantiformes; family Anabantidae; genus Ctenopoma; species Ctenopoma kingsleyae. The sequence goes on along the minus strand of JAUBNQ010000017.1, from coordinate 2,467,443 downwards.
TTATTGCTATGCTATTAGCCATGATGTTGTCACTCTCTCCACTCCAAAATGCTTTCATGCCTATTTGATGATGGTAAAAGATGAAAGATAAAGGTGCAAATGTACATCTACTTTCACTTTTCCATATCTGTACCCATCATAATAAAGTCTAGAGAGTTAAGCAACAGTATTGCACAGATAAGGGTCAGACAGGGGACGACCACGTTACCTGGCCCACAGACCTCTCCTTGCCTTGAGATAAGATTAGCCTGCTACCTAAAACCATCAAGTGTGGGGTGGGTGGTAGGAAACCCCCCTGTGAGGGCCAAAGACTCCCACCCCCTCCCACCAGAGCAAAGCACACCAGTCACCTTAGGAAAGGACGATCGGAGAGGAAGCAGGGGTACTATTGTTTGGCCTTGGTTGCCAAAGCCTTGCACTGTCCCTGAAAGTCTAGTGCACACACACTCCTCAAGTGTCCATACATCAGCCAATCCAGTTAAATAAAGATCTCTAAGAGGCTTTGCTGTACCTAAGCTAATAATAGCTCCGCCTCACTGGGAGATGTTTCAGTAAAGCACAGACTGTAGGATGTTTGTGACACACCAAAAAGACAGGCATGTTCTCACGACAACCACAGGGAACGGCTTGACCCACTGGAGACAGTGCCATCCACTTTGCCTCCTTGACACAAAGCTCAACAGGCCTCTGGCTGACACTGCCTGGGGATTCTCACTTGGGGAATAATCCATAGAGACTTTGTTCCTCCCTCCTCATACTCCCACTGCAGACAGCGTGTGTCAGGGTCCTGTGACCAACAGTAACACAGGCCCACATTCAGAGAAAGCCCAGTTTACTACAGAGGGAAGGAAGGATTTGTCTCTCCCAGAGAGGAAGACAAGATTATTGCTGTTGGCTGATGTACCCACAGTCTTTCGCTCTATACCCGTCTTTGTGTATGTGTATGTGTATGGTACAAAAGTGTGGGAGGTATATGAACATATGTATGTTCCTGTGTGCCTGTGGTTGTGCGTCTGTGCCTTCCTGTGTCTGTGCGTGTGTGTGAGTGTGTATTTGTGTGCATTTGTACACATCCCAACACATATTACTGTCTTGGGTTACCCACTAGCCCCAACACCATGTGCTGCTGGAGCTAGAGGGTAACCCAAGCCAGGGTTCCCTTTGTGGTGGGCAAGCAGGTTGATTAGAACAGGCTCTGCTTACATCCCCTGTATAGAAGGCTTTGTTTTCAGCCCAGTCTCCTCTTTCAGCTCTTTAAGAGCTGCTGACCAACAGACCACAGAAAACTGTGCCAACATGCACACATGTGTAAGACCCATCGGATAAAGGCATATATCTCACATAAATAATTCATTAATTTATTTTATAATAATACGTATGTTATTTTTTGTATTTATGCTGTCTCTAAAACAAGTTCAAAACCTAAATAGTCAATGCCCGTGACACATTTTTTAAATGTAAATAAATAACATCTCTATAACCTTGTTTCTACTAACATATCAGTCTACATTAAGAGCCTCAACAAATATTCTGTAAATTGTAGTATACATATAATCAAATGGTTACATTTTTTTTAAGTTGCTGAGATGGACCAGAGCCACTGCAATGAATATAATACATGAAAAACAGCTTCAATGATTGAAAATTTAATGTAGGTCAACTGAAAAGAGTCTTCAGTAAACTTTTTTTAAAAGCAATTTAAAAAGCCCTGTCTGGAAATACTTCCAATTTTGATGACAACACTGTGGAAGCTCAAGATACAGCTGTAAATAAGTTAAGGTTGCTATCTCAAAAATAAGCACTGGTTTGACAGCCCTAGTCCAGACTGACCCAAAGACATACAGTACTGTGCAAAAGTCTTAGGCCGTTAGATTTGTTGTTTTTGCAATGCTCTTATGACCATATGTTTTTATTTCTTAGTCTGTTCAGGAATGGTCCTTGTAGATGGAGAGCAGCCAAGAAACAACTTTTTGTCTTTCTAGTTGTTCTCATATAAAAACTG
>JAUBNQ010000017.1:2452678-2465318 GCA_032353495.1 Ctenopoma kingsleyae | reverse complement strand
AAATATATATGGACATCAAAGCATTGCTGAAAAACTAATCCAATAGTGGCCTAAGACTTTTGCACAGTACTGTATGTGCATTTTTTGTGGTTCTTTTTTTACCAATACATTACCAGTCAGATACAGTACCTGTGCTATGGATTTCAAAATTAAACTCATTTTCATGTAACGTAACAGAACAGGAGCAGTGGCACTAAAAATCGGAAGAAATTATAGTATAAATTGTGATTGAAACACTAATGACTAACTTATTAGAATGCCAAAGTTTTATTTATGTTCTTAACATTTGAGTACATATATATCTGTAGTGATTCCCAGCAGAGCTCACATAAGCAAATTTAATTCCATCTCCTTGGGTTTTCCAAGAACTCTTTAGCTGGCTGGTTGCCTACACTTCTAAACACAGAACTTGTGACGCACATGTATTGTACACCTGTGGCTCTAAACCTTTTTGACTGGATTTGTGCCAAACCTAGTGGTGATCCCTGTATATGTAGGTCTGTGTAAACATAAAATCCAGTGAGAGTGAGAGAGAGCGAGAAATCCAAATGTAAGGGAGAATAAGACAGCTATTTCTATCATGAAGTACTTAGCACATATACAGCACACTGCTGATGTGGTTGGCACCTGTAGTGCCTTGTTATTGTCTTATCCTGTAATGTTATGCTAAGGTTACATCAAAGAGCCTTCCTGTGCAGTCACAGCAGACTCACCAGTCAGTAGAGGCTTAACAATGGCAGCCTAAGCCAATGTTAACATATGCCGGCAGCTAAATTAAGCTCCTAATTAACAATCTCATGCCGAGATAACATTATGGGATAAACATACAGTGCCAAATAACCACCTGAACTAAATACCCACCAACGCACGAAGATCCCTTTCAAACACATCACTAATTGGATACATTATTTTGGTGCTCAGAAGATCTCATGTACAACTTATACTTTACTACTTATTTAAATGACATGATACAGAGAGTATTATATATATCAATTTTAAAAGATTAATGTGAATGCCTAAGATCCTAAGACCTGGAGGGGTCTAGACACCAGTATCACAGTTAACCTTATGGTGCATTCACACATACAAATTACTTGGCAGTACCTCATCAGTCTGCAGTTCTGGGGGTGTGCTACTACTAAATACACTGCTCCTACAGGACAGTTGTTTTCCAACATATCGGCCACTGCCAGACGCACCAACAATGGTGGTCTTTTGTTTCTACACATTGTTCTTATATGTTGTCCCAGTAATATGTAAAAGACACGCTTTGGAGAAGTGGAGAACAACACAGCACTTCCATCTCCACTGGAATTAAGAGAGCAGAGCTGCAAGGCCAGGTCTCCTTCACTATAGCCCTTTTTACACAGCCTACACGGCAGGATTATGACAGCACCACACCATTCTGTATAAAAAGGCACAAACCTGTGACTGGGGTATTACTGATTTTATATATTGTGGCTAGCTTTACCTGTGGGTAAAGGGTAGTGATGATGTGTTATTTCTGTGATTTGCCACTAAGGTTATTCTCTCTTACTCGTTTTCTACCAGTGAACTTAGTGCTAGTTAGGGCTGGTTCAAAGTTGGATCAACCCAAGAAATGAAGCTTTGGCGAAAGTTCAATAAGGAAAATCTTTCTACCTACTCTCCGTCGGGATTCCCCACTAAATCTATTCCGTCATTTCCACTTTCCCACGCTGTCAAATTCCCTTCATTCTATTTGCCATTGTCATTATCCAATATCTTTTCTTCCTGCTTTCTCAAGCCAATCAGCTCTAGAGTCCATTCTTTAAATACCACTCGGTTTCCTTTCCTTCAGACTGCCGTCTACTGCCTGTCCTCCTCTCCTGGCTGACTTTCCACCACCACCAGCATCTAGACCCCAGGGGATTTCATCTCTCCTATCCTCACTCATCATCATATTGCACTATATATTTTCTGCCCGGGGTCTATCTGTCAAATACCTTGTTCATCAATAAACCTTTGTTAACACTCCTTTATCTGTCCTTATTGAACTGATGGCTATAGAGCCACCATAGAGCCAGGTCATTATGTCATTATAGGTGTCTCCACGTTTACAACAACAGTAATGCCAAGTGCTATTATGTCTTTGTGCTGCCACTGACTTTGTGAGGCTACACTGGCATCCAAACACTATTGGTCCAATTCCTTTGCGATGCTTGTTTGGACCACAATTACATTTAATTCTTGATAAAAACTGAACGTAGGATGTTAATGTTAGCCTTTGTTAGCTTTAGCTTTTAGCTAGCAACTAACATTACTTACACTTCATCATTTTTTTATCTCTGCAAAAACTTCATTCTAGACCAGCAAAAAGTTGGTGACAATCTGAAATCAGTTTTCCTAGCTGAGAGTCACTTGGTTGGCCGTCAAAGCTGGCTCTGGACCAGCCTCCGAACAATCTTGGTGGAAGAGGGGTACTTCTGGACAAAGTGCAGCTTGGGAGGAGGCAAAAGTAACTGGTTAGAGTAAGGCTGGGGTCAGGTTAAGCATTATAACAGATGAATGGTTGGGCTAGGCTACCAAAAAGGGTCTGGTAGCTCAATGGGATAGGCATCAGACTGGGATGCAAAAGGTGGCAGGATCGAATCCCAGCCCAGAGTACCAGCCCATCCCCTATATGGGCCTGAGCAAGACACCCAGCGCTAGCTACAGCGAAGTCAAATTTCATTGTAACATGTAAAAATGTGATCAATGACAATAAAGCGGATTATTATTAAAATTAGCTGACCCCCCCCCCCCTCTTCAACTGCCTTTGTCCAATAACTTGCACGTTGAAGCGGCTCTTTGAGTCTCTGTTTCACCTAGAAAGTGCATCTTATCACCTGGGCATGTTGTTTGCACAAATCAGATTCTGTGACCATAAACATTAATAACTTTGGCTGAGTGACAATCATGTTGTAAATGTGCAAGATTAGCAAAAGCACATACGGTAAATAACAGGTTTACCCAACACTGTTTTGAAAGCAACACCGGTATACCTCATATTTCCAACGTGGGAGTTATATGTCACGCTGGATGTCACACACTGGACATGCTGGTAGCCCTCTAAAAAGATCACTGGGGCGGCATTCTGCTGGTTTAGATTGTTTTAGTGTAAATAAGCAAAAATCATCATAATGAAGGGTTAACTTAGGGCATTATGTGTGAAAGGCCACTTACAACAGCAGCTTCAATCATCTGTGTTACCTCAAATCTCATGTGAAAAAAAAGAAAGAAAACAATGACTAATAAATGTATAAATAAGTGTATAAATAAATGTAGCTCATTGCAAGCAAAAAGTCTTTTTTCAAGAACTAGGACAAGTAATCTAATCAAGAAACAATTTTCAAGCATATTTCATTTGCATACAGAACTCACTAATATGTCTGGCATTTACTGGTACTAATACAGTCTCATCTTTGGCACATCTGTAAATGTGTTTATCACCACTTAAATGGGTTAATGTTACTGCTTTTTACATATGTAGAGAGGAAATTAGGATAAATTTGAGTTGCCAAATCTCTTCAAAGTCCAGGAATATTAGGAACCACACAGTTGTACTTTCAACAAGTTAACAGGCAAATGACCCAACATGTTAATAGGTGGAAGCTCAGCGCCTACGAAAAATATCAAGGAAGAGGGAGTCTATGCGAGAGCTAGTATCAGGGTCTGTACTGATGGGAGTTATTTATCGGAGTCTGCAGCCATCATATTCAGCTCAGCATGTGAGTATGGCCAGTGTGTCTGGGAGACCGTTTCATCAACTTGATGCTGGACTGTATTTGAGTCTTCGTTAGGGGATTTTTCAAAGCTTGGTAAACAAGTACAGTTTTAATGATGTTTAAAATGTGAAATAGTAATATTAATCACTGGAAATGTTACTATAGTCTACAGCAAAACTGGTAATAATTTCATCCCTGCTAGATGAATACACATCTACATGGTAGAAAATCAAGACTTTTTAGTAACCAAGTAATGCCATGCCTAAGATCCTTAGACTTGGAGTTCCATTGTTGAGGGGTCTAGACACCCAGTCATACCCCAAGTCACAATTAACCTTAGGGTGCATTCACACATGTTAAGTATATGGCCGTATCTGAATTCTCACTGACCTGTCATTCTAGAAGTGTGCTGTGTTGACTATTTGCTTACTTTGTTCCTACTCACTACCGCTTACATTGTGTCAGATATTTGCATCAAATTTTGCCTTCCCCAGCTTAGTCTACTGCATTAAAACACATGCTCCCTAAACATGGCTTCAACAACTCCATTACCGTAGTTTATTGCATGCATGTAAACACAAAGCTTGTTTATGAATGTATTGGTTTATAATTTCATGAGAGCCACCGTGCATTAGAAGATTGACCTCTGAGGCGAACACAAGCGGCCTGATGGCCTGCAGTAACCCTGAACAGATAACATCAGAAGCTCTTGCTCGCAGGGGTGACATTTAAACAATCTGTCAGGGCTGACTGGTGCATGTGCCTGAAAAAGTCAGCCAGGGAGAGAGAGAAAGGGAGAACAAGGGAGAGAGAAAGATGGGAACAGAGCTTTTGTGTGCCTTGATATGTGAGAGAAAGCGACAGAGGCAGAAATATGGAGCAGAGAGGTAGAAAAGAGTCAGAATTTGCCAACCATGCACATTATGAGACTACAGTACTACAATAAATAAATGCACAAAATGTATCTCATCAAATATCCCCTAAATTTCATAAGAAATCATACAAATTATTTTTCCTGTTTTCCTGGTATGTCCAAATTTTAGCAAAGTAATGCTAGTTATATAGACATAGTTTTATATGTGGCCATGTACAACAAATTCATTGCAGTTTGAACAGAAGCATTTCCCATCCTGCATGTGCAGTATTGGAATGAATGACGAGGGTGTGATGAGGAGATAAAAAGAAAGGCAATGTTCTCAAGTAAATTGTCCATCTGCTTTGAAGGAGAACCTTGTAGCCCTGCTCCTTTTTTATCATGCTTGTAATCAGACCAACACAAAACAACAGAAGAAAGTAGCAGGAAATAATCAAGGAGAAAGCAGGAAGACCACAATTTCCCATCCAAAAACATAAATGAAAGAAGTCCATATAAAACAACGCTGAAAGCAGAAAAACACATCCTTTACATCTTTTCATCACAGAACTACAAGTCCATACCTGTTAACGGGAATTCCAGTATGTATATGTATCTATAGCACAACACAGCAGAGATTCATGCTTTATTCTTTTGAGCATAATGTGCATTAAGAAATCAGTGTGTCATATCTTGAACCATCCAGAATTGGTGTGTGATGCCCTTTTTGCCCAACGGTATACCCAGTCTACCCATGAAGCCAAATCCACACAACCACATGGGCTTCAACCGGAATCTGTACCTGGAACTGGGCGGTATGACCAAAATTCTATATCACGGTATTTTTCAAAATTACAACGGTTTCACACTATTTTTTCCCCATGCGTGAGTTGGTGTTAATCACATTTTCCACTGATTGAGATAGGAGCACCAGATCACAACAAAAGTTCAAGTTTCCTTTCCCATAGAACAGGTCTATACGTTGTCCTTTTGTTAAACTAACTGAACAGCCTTCTCTACTCTCTGTTTCGCACACGGCGATATGCTCTGTATCCGCCCTGATGCGCACACACAGGTGAGCAAACTCACTCACCAGTAGAGAGCGCGCGTCGGAAAATACGTTGCTTCAACCACCTGATGAGCAACAAAAATATCAGCGTCTTTTAAATGACCAAGAGTGGTGTACAAAATCTGTTAATTTGTCATTAAAACAAACACATGAACACCATGATTCCTTTAAGCGTTTGTGTTGGCGTCAGTCTACCACCCCACCCCCTGCCCAGCCTCCAGTGACAACTTTAGCTCGTGGGAAGTAAATAGTTGTTTGGACCACATCTGAGCTTTTAAAACCAAAGTATCCCAGACAACAGACACGGCTCCTTTTCAGCAAAGTTCTTCTGTGTCATCATGTTCGACTTTATCGTCTGCTACGGCTTCAGTTTCGGAATGTTCTCTGTTCATTTTCACCGCTCAATACCTAGACTAATGCAGGTACTGCATTACATGTGTGTTTAGTGGTGTAGCAGTGAAAAAGGTCCCCCCTTAAACAGTTACGCGCTGCGCTACGTTCCAAATGCTGTTTAGGCTATAACTGGTATTACGGTATAAGAAAAATCCATATCATAACAAAAATAAAAGCCAGTTTTCGGAATGAACTGGTATACCGCCCAGCACTAACCTGTTGTACATCACAAGTTTTTTGTGAGCATTTCTTATTGACCAAAGCCTCCTTTTATTGTTAAGCTCACATAAAGGGCACTACAACAAATGTGGTTTCTTGATAACTTATTTTAAAATGTGTCACCACAGGAACTGCACTTGGTAGAGGTGAAAGTCATAAGGGTTACTCTGACTGAAATATAAATTGGAGTTGTTGACTAAAATAAAATTGGATTAAAAATCCACCCTAATCCCCCTGTTCTAAGCTGTACTTTGTCATAAGAGGAGACCAGGGAGAGAAAGAAAAAAAGTAGAACTAGATGCAGGAGTTCAACAGCTTTCTCTCTCATGTAAAGCAGACTCTGACATGTTGATGCAGCGCAGCCAGTGGTAGCTTCAGTTACACTAAATTTAAACTAGACAGATGCCTCACATAGTTACTCATGCCTCGCCCCAGGAAACAAACGTCTCATTCATCACAGTGGGTGCTGGGACACCGTCAGTTCAGTAAGGTTAGAGGGCACCCACATGGTGATCTAATACGCGCCATGTGGACTTCATGCATGACTGTCTGACCTTTGACCTCTTTTGCTTTTAGCTTTTCATATACATATCAGAAATTGTTAGTGCGTAAACTCTCTTATTCACACACATACACACATTCACGCAAAACTAAGTTTTAAAGCCTATAGAAACTGATTAATCTGCCTAACAATAATACCTCTGTCCTTATTGTATAAAAAAATGTTCCAAACTTGACTAACATGTCGAAATCAACATATTTCACAATCAAAATTAATAAATATTGAGGCTAACAGGTCACTAACAAAGGTGGAAGTTAAGTGCAGAGCATACCACATGACAACAACATACTTTAACCTTTGACTGGAGGCGACTACCTAAACTGACTGTAAATGTTTTCACAGAAAAACTTAATGTCTTCTGTTATTTTAGTGAAGGTAGAATATTATTTCTGACAGACTTCACGATAGCCTGTACTATAATGACAGCTGTTGTCTGAGTGGTGGCTCCCAACCCTCAACCTAAAAGTCTAAACAAACACACACACACACACGTACATATACACACAACAAACACACCTGGCTAGAATCTGGGAGTGCCAACACACTCACCTGGTGATGTGGCACACAGCATTCTTCCTCTCTCAAGATCACAATGTGCTTGAGCCGTATAAAAGCTGAAGGCTGCAGACGTGCTGAGACGAGAGGGGTTCTCCTGCTCTAAGTACGAACGAGTCACTAGAACCTGCCGCCTGCCCTCTGCCACTCTCTTTGGGAGCTCAAAATAGTCCACCATGAGAGCGATGTAATTTCAGTCTTTCGGTCTTTCCCACGACAAGGACTGAGAGGATCATGCTCATGGTTGAAAGAAACAGAGCAGTGACAACAACACAGAAAAGGGCAAAATAGTTTTCTCCTGTTAATCGCCTCAGTTTGATCATTTCACTATGATAAAAATGCAACTCAACATACAGTCCTGCAGGTACAAGAAATGTAAAAGCACATTAACAGAACACAATCAAACCTGACTAGTCACTAAGTGGTTGTGGTGACTACTGGCATCTGGAGATTTCATTAGCCTAGATCAGTCTCTCTGATGTCACTGGTGGTCTCTTTCATATCCTGAGAAAGCAGTGAAAGAGGAAAGAAGCCTCAGTTGTCCTGGAGGCAGGTCTACAATGCTCTGTGTCGGTATAGCAGCAACCGACAAACCACAAAAGCTTCTTTCAATATGTGAGATAAGAAAAAAAGCACAGCAACAAAGTCAACATATAATGAAGACGAACAAAAAATAAACAGAGAAAGGTCTTAACAGAGTGAGCCGGTGAACAAAAATGCTGTTCATGTTCCCTTTACCAGCAGCTAGAAAGAGGTGTGCCCCCCCCCCTCCTTTCATTCCACCCTACCATCTGAACCCCACATGGCATGTCTGGGCCCAGAGCCAGACACCTCCGCTATGGATCTACTACTCTGCCACCTATAAAAGGCACTCCAGCCCCCTTGCTTCATACCACCTCTAATGCCCAATGAGGCCACCGCTCTTGACCCACATAACCCAATACTCACCAATACCCATTTCTACCACTCAAACAATCACTTCACAATAGACACTCTCCCACAAACAGGGTTAGTGGCAGGGATAAGCCTCAATACATGATGTAGCACACTATGGGATGGACTGTGTTATTTTCATATATGTAAATAGATTCAAAAACGGTGAAGTGAAATATGTCCTATGATTAGTACGTAAACCAGGCTTCCCCTGTTTGATACTGTAGATGAAAGTATATTTGAGGACGCTTTCTGTAGCAAGCGAAACCATCAAACACAAATCTCTAATAATGCCACTTTCAGTACCGTTTGTTTCACAATGACAGTTCACAATAGGCTTCCTGAAAACGCCGGGTACTGACAGCCGTTATGCACAAAATTTCTCAAAATATGACTAATATAATACTTAACAAATGGTTTACCGTGCATATGTAAATCTACGGCAGGTGACCGAATATGACAACTTAAAAACGAAATAATATTGAGTTTGGTTAAAAGCGCTGCAACACAAAACACATTATGTAGCCACTTTTAAGAGTAAAAATCTCTACAGAGAATTCAGATTACAGATTTTCACTGTAAACTTGGGTAAGAAAGCACCCAACTTCATAGTCACTTCATGATTGTATTAGTTTTATTAACTGATATACCCTTTCTTTTTAAGTTTCAGTGGAAAGCAATTGTGACAAATTGAGTAATACTGTAATACTCCTAATGCATTAAGAACACAAAAAAAATTTTGCCACTGTGATGATGCTTTATTTTTTAATATTGTAATGATAAATTTATGTTATAGACACCAATTTTCTAGAGGAATTAACTTGCTCATATAAGAAAGTATATATTTATTTATTTTTCAATCAGTTTTAAAATATCCACCTTGGACTCCTGCGTCCACCTGAGAAAAATAGAGATGACTGCAACCATTTTCTCATTGCTTAATATTGTGTTGTTGTTTTTGTTGTTAAATTTCATATTACAGTTTCCAAAATCACAACTGTCAAACTGCCAGTTTTCTCATTCTAACCACAGGCCAAAAGCCAGAGATATAGGCTTCTCAAGATTTGCTTAGGAACCGGTAAAGATTTTGCATTAAATAATATTATTATCAAACATGACGATCAGACCTGTTGCCAGTTCATTGTCTGCTGCGGACTTATGAATCATCTAATCATGCCAGGGCTAAATTGGGTCAATGACATTGCCTTTCTATTACACAAACAAACACACTAGCAAGCAGAAGCACTGTCCTTTTTATTCCAAATCATCCAAGATTTTGCATCAGACTGATTTTTCAAATGTAATTTTTCACTGCTTTGAGGACTAAAATTCTTTTCATCTCCATCATATGTAGAGGGTGGTTATATGTTTCAAAGGTGAATATCTCAATATCTAAATGAGCTGTACTACTAGATAGTACTAGGCTTAAATCAGATAGTGTTTTTGTGACTTGTGTGAAATGACCTTTCAAACAACTAAATAAAAACTATGATGAATAAGCACATCCCGATCTCCATAAACATTAGGCTGAGGAAAACACGTCTATGTAAGAATGACTTCACAGGAAAAAACAGACAGAACATACTGACTTGCACGGTTGGACTAACGTTTCCCAAAAACATTAGTCAACCAAATAAAAAGTGCTGCATGCTGCGATTCAGCTGAATTTTCCCAACACATTATAATAGTTAGAGGTCGTATGAAGGAAAACAAAGGAAATGAATGGAAATGAACAAAACGCTGGAGTTGAAAATGTAAAAACCTGAGTCAATGTCTTTTGGTCCTTGTACGACACCGTGATTGGAGCCATGAACGGTTTGTAGGAACAATAGAGAAACTGAAGTTCCTGGTAAGTCTGAAAATGAGTTTGTCTGAACTGTCACACACAGACTCGCTAGTTGTTGTCACCGTAAACATAAGTAAAGGAACTCTTCCATTGGCTGCTTGTGCCCAAAAGACAAAGGCTGGAAAAACACTGTATAGCTTCTCACCTCAACGGCTCAGACAACTGATGAGAATCAGTTGACTTTAGTCATTTTTTCCACTCTCTGATGTGTATCCTTGTTACACTTTGTCACAAACTCCCCAATATTCTGTCAATTCCCTGGTCTCGAGTCTTTCCTGAGGTTTGAGCCATCATTTAGATAACTTACATTTAACATTTTAACCCTTGTAAACTATCTGTTGCTATATTAATTTTAAAAAAACTGAATAGATCAAAACCTTATTAGCGTCTTATAGCAGTTTCTGGGTAAATTACACCCGCACCACAAAGAAACAAACAAAACCTTCTCCAACCCTAACCCTTCTTAGCAATAATCCACATACAAAATCTAAGTTAAACTTGGCTGATAATGTTGGCTTCCCAATTTAAAGAGTGAAGAAATATGTTACAAAAGTCATTAAAAATATATTCAAGCATTTGTGAATCAAAGTTGACTAGTCAAATGGCCTGACCAAACTTGAATTATTAGCCAACTATTTGGTCCAGTCAAGTTTGGGCTTCCATTAAGTTAGCCAACTCAATGTTTTTGTTTAGCATCTGGTAATTTGGTAATTTTCTAAGAAAACTTCTCTAAAGAGGCTTTTATTGCCTGTTTTATCAGAAGCTGACATAAAGCTGTTGTTCAACCTCTTCTTTGTCCTTCACTTAAACTTTCATTTTTTTGTTAATGACCCCACCCCACTTTCTAGTTAAGCTGATTCACAGCGGGACTTGTTCTTCACCTGGCACGATACATAATCAGGGGAAAACCCTTACAGTAAGTTTGCCCAGTGCCTCTGAAAATAAGAGTGGAATAATTCACCTCAAAAGGGTGAATGTTTCCTGAGCAACAAGAAAACAGACAGTCTGAGAACAGAATAGATGGATAGAAAAGCCATTACATATATTTTTTTAATTACATTTGCAAGTATAAATGCTAAAGAGATGGCAAAATAACCCAAAGTCAGGCTGATGGGTAAGTGCACACGAATGAATTCACTTCATTAAAGAAGTGAAACTATTTAAAACAAAGTTTAGTTAAGTGCATAAAATATGTACAGATACAGGAAATATCTCATTTAACTTATGTTTGAAGAACCTGCTGCATAGATACTGACATGATAAGAACCACAGCCCAGTTCATGCAATTTAACATGTAACAATAAAAGCTTGTTAGAAACCTGTCAGATACTCACAGGAGAAATTCTCCAAGTTGTTAGAAAAACAAGCCCTGACTTGAGGCTTGCCTTCAGAAAGGAGGCTGTTATTAGACCTGTTATTCTTGCTGTGTGATCCCGTATTATACTCCAGTATACACGTGCATTTTTATACAGCAGGTGAATCCTTCAAATCTGATCTGATATTCTGTCGTCTCAAGTGAAAGCACATAGCAAAAGAGCAAAATCTGCTCCAGTCAGTCAGTTTGGCTATTCATAGATGCGTAGACATTACGCGATGATATCTGAAATCAGATATTATAATGTTCTTAATGGTAGTTGACAGCATCACATGCGTGTTAGTGTAACTGTGTTCCTAAACTTCGTTGAATCTAATACACTTGCAGTGAGTGAAATATTTAAAATCCAGCCCAACCGATTTTCATGGCTGCAACATTATATCAGCTGGAAACATTTGCAATATTTTTTGCATAATTTTTTAATTTGCTCTGAAGTATCTGATATATTTGGAATCCTTGGATATCTTGAGTATGGTTGCAAAAGAGCTGTGAAGTTCTTATGACAGATCTGCCGCGTGGTCTATGATGCTTACAAGCCCAAACTCTCCCAGACTTGAATTCTATTAATATGAATTTCTGCAATTATCTTTTGCTGTTTCCTTACTTTTTTCAATTGCTATTCTAATACAATTCTGATAATCTGCAATTAGTAATTAATCAATAAACCCAGACATTGCATAATATGTAAAATTCACTTCTACGTTAGTGCTGTGGTTTAGTCTTATTAACAAAAATAACTTAAATTAGTAAATTAGTTGTTTCATTAGACATTCTCACCTTTGTAGGATAGTTTAGCCTAAGGAGGAGTGAGGTGACAGTCTCATGCTGCAAACATTCTCACCTGCATTCTAACCCAAGGCATCACATTTTATAGAACTCAAACTACTATCAATCACTCATCCACCAGGGTAAAGACTATATGCAAGTTATTGGTACTGTTTTATAGCCATGATGTATTTGCAATGATTGTAACTTTTTGTTTAGTTTTGCTCTGAATGTATAAAGCATCTCACTGCACTCATATTCTGAGGGTGAGGGGAGAAATGTTTATGACAGACTCAGTCTAACATCAATTTGATAATTAAAAGAAAAACAAAAGAATTCCTCAAT
>JAUBNQ010000017.1:2428071-2443278 GCA_032353495.1 Ctenopoma kingsleyae | reverse complement strand
TCATCTAATGCTGTATTTGTGTTTAAATGCTTTCACGTCAAAGTAAAATCTTATTGCATATTCCTCTCACCTTGTTTTCTTCATCTCATTGTATTAAACAGTGTTTCAGTTTCGAGGCTCCAGGGTTGGCATATGTAAACGTGGAATCTTTTTAAAATGTGCCACATTTTCTTCAAGCAAAAACATGACTTTTTGCCATTTTTTGTATCATTACTCCTGTTTCAGAGGTGTGTTGGCTATGCTGTGGCTTCTTTTGGATGGAAAAATGCTGGTTCGTGCGTATAACTGAAAGTGTGGTATATGATGATTGTAGGTACTATTTTAATAACACATTAGCTTTTTGACCAGAACTAACCAAACACCATTCAGGATATAATAAAATAAACCACAGTCAGTGTTTTCTGGATTTGCACATAACACTGATACTATTGTATGTGATGCTATAGAAATTGAAACAGTTTGTCTGAATTGCCCCTTTAAATTTCCATACGTTTTGAATTATGTCAAAAATCCCTCAGGACATATGCCATTTTTAAGAATTGAGATGACAATAAAGTTTACTTTGTCTTTTTTTTTTTAATCTTCAATTTAAGGTAGTAGGAGTTTCAGTTCTGTGTACTGCACATGATTAACCACAAGGTGGTGGTGTTTATCTGTTTGAGTCTTATGTGCATGACCTGCAAAGGTGAAAACGTACTGCATGCAGATTTTGGTGCTTTGTGTTCAGGACAATAACTTTGGACTTTGAACACTAACAGGCTGGAAACCCACCACCCAACACCACCTGCTAGTTTCTGAAAGGTTTAGTGGATTTTTAGCAGCTTTCATGTTGCCAGTAGTGAAACACTTTAAATAACTACCACAGTAACAATCATTCATGTCCAGGGTTGGACACAGGCCAAAACCTGACACCTCTCCTGTTGATGTGGTAGGTCTGCTGTACTTGAAAGGACCCCCCCCCCCCACCACCACCTCTTTCTACCATGCCTGCGGGTGCTTGTTGAAAGGAAACCGCAGGAGTGTCAACATAAAAATCTGCCAGAGTGAAAATATCTGGGATCTTATTTCAAAGGTAAAACTGTTTCCACACATGTGACCCCGGTGTTATGGAAAGTGGTTCAGTAGGTGCTATTTTAAACAGCTTTTCTTTTGTATTTTCATCAGTTTTGGACAGATGACAAGAAACATTTCTGCCTGGAAACAGTGTAAACCCTTAATTTGAAAATGCTGTTTGTTACTGACACGTCTGGTGAATTATGGAGCATAGTTTGTAAATTTTTTCTATTAATGTAACGCCGTATGGACAGCTGTCAGATAAATGTAGTGCAATATAAAGTGCAGTAATTCCCTCTGAATGGACTGAAGTAAAAGTATAAAGCATTGTATTGTAAATTGTAAAGTTTTATATTAACTTTTCTATGGAAAATATAATTCCAAGCAGAATATTTCTGCAGTTTATTTCCTAAAACATGGAGAGGTAGTGGAAGTGCGTTCTCAAACTTCCACTGCAGCTGCTCCACTAAGAAAACATCAATTTACAAGTTCAAATTAGTTCCACGAACTTTCAACAAAGAACATTTGTAATAAAATGTTAATAAGAGTTTTTCTTTGTAAAGGTCTCTGAGGCATGTTGGTGTTTGACTGGACGTGATGATCATTTAGGTGAATGAATGAGATTTCCTGATTAAATAAAGCTTAACTAACTAAATGTACTGTTACTCACCTATGTTCATGCGGAGTGCACCTTTAAGGGAACTTGGGTTTGCTGAACAGAGTAAGGAAGGAACAGATCTACTAGAGTCAAGTAAAACAAACAGCTTTTCTGAACTTCCTCTCAAATATTTGAGCAGGTGGGGAGGTGGAAGCCTTTCACAGGGAACACTCTCCTTCTCTTTTTCTCCTCCTTTCTTTCTTTGGTTCTGTAAGTATATAAATGAATACAATTAAACAGAGTGCTTTTGTAGTCCCTGTGGATATGGGGATGGATAAATGGACTACAAAGCATTTGGTCCATCAATAATGACGCCATTTCCTCTTTGTCCCAGCGTGGGATGATCCTCCTTCTTCCCATTTACACACACAGACACAGAGAGAGAGAGAGAGAGACGCCGTCGCTGCTGCTCACACGCTGTGCGACCACTTGGAAATTTACCTCAACGCGGAGGATATTTCGCTGTCGAGAAGCGGGACTCTCGGCTAATGTGCATCTTCTCAGGGCTGACTTGCTTGAAATGCCCCAGCAGAGGATCTGAAGGTAGGTAATTGGTTTATTCTGCTGCCCATCTCTCCCCCTCGTAGCGGCAGCAGCAGACGCAGCAGATCTGTCTGACCTTCTCTCCGATCAGGCTTTAGAATAAAACTGCCCGGCGTGAGCCCCAGCCTGCTGGATGGGAGCCCCCCCCCCAACACACTCACACACACGCCTCCGCTCGGGGTTTTGAATGGATCCAATAAGTTGCGTTAAACGAGCTGCGTCGCTCGTTTGAATCGAAGAAACTTGTGGAGCCTTTAATTGTTCCACTTCTCCACGGGCATCGTGTGGTTTTACGCACCACGGGATTGCTGCTGCAGGGTGAGGATTTTCTTTTGCAGAGCTGTTGTGTTTGAAGCCACGGGATCCGGCATGTGGAGCCACCACAGGCCGGTTTTATGGTTGGTGTGCAGAGTCAAACGGGCATGGAGAGTTCACGGAGGGGCTGGTAACGTGAGTTAGATCGCTGTGACCAGGGAAAACCCGCCTGCGCCATGTTAACGTACCTCAATCAAGCTGCCCCCGAAGTCACAGCCACTAATCCAACTTTTGTGTGGTTTACGCACTCATTAAAACGCGGTCACCTGCGTAAAGCGCGACTGGCGTGTTAAAGAACCTGTGCACGCACGCGTGCACGCACACACACACTGTGGCTTCTATGATATTAAACATCATACAGGTTGCAGGGTAACATGTTTGCAGCCGCGGGCGCTATTTCCAGCTCCAGCCTGTTTTCACACAGAGCTGCATGTGGTTAACCCGTGCTGACCACGGTCAAGGTGGTGATGGTGACGATGATGATGGTGGCATACAGAGTAATGCATGGTTGCACTGCAGCGGCTTATGTTGTATAAAATGCGAGGGTGCTCTCTGTATCAGCTCCACTGCCACACCCCTTCTCAGAGAGCCAGGCTCTGCTGATAGTCTGCTGTTCTCCCCATTACAAACCAGTCACATGCTCTGTCTGTAGTCAGTGTTCCTGCAGGAACTCGCATGATGCTATCCTAACATGTGAAGTGAATTTGAATAATCATTTGTTCATGTGCCACGTTTCTGCACAAGGATCAATAGAGTGAGTGTGGATCAATCAGTAGCTGGTTAGAAGGCAGACATGGCAGCTCATTTGAGATGGGGGGGGCATTGGGTGAACCGAGAGGTGCCATGGTTTGGTGTGTGAGTGAGTTTCTTAGGCACTGCAATCAGCTAAAGTAGATTCTCTGTTCCAGCCCACCTCTCACACACCCTCCCTGGCTGCCTAGACCTTGGCTTGTCTGAGAAGACACATGATCATAGGCTGCAGGCTCCAATGTGTGTAATGCCTCAGGAACGAGTGCGCTCCTCTGACTGGTTTGTTACACATGCCTCTAGGTATGTCTCGTCTGTATGTTGAAATTTGGCAGTCAGGATGTCGTACCTTGTGGGACACCCCCCACCAAACCCTTCTAAGTTTCAATAGTTAGGTGTAAAGAAAATTGCAGCAGCAAAGAAAATGTCATCGCATCTCCTCAAGTTGCCCTATGTTAAAATCTGTCCTTTCAAAATGGCAGTCCTCGTCTAATGAGCCCGGCCCCTATTCTTCTGCACTGAGGAGTTCTGCTTCTGTTTCATCTCTGTGAAAATGGCATTTTCTCAATCCTCACAGTTAACTGCTACTATCAGCTGCTGCTGCTGCTTTGTATGCAGCTCTTCCACCAGTGACAGCACTGATCATTTATTAAAATGACCAAACACAGCCTGGCTTTCCTGACATAAAAGCAGCAATCAAATGCCTTTTCATTACGTTAGCAATCGCGCTGACCTTTTGAAGACTCTGTGTTTATGTGGCATTATGCTATTATGAAATCATGCCAGTCTAGAGTAATCACCAGATACACTCTTTGCTGTGTAGCTGTTCACTTATTTAGTGCTGAAATCTAAAAAAGGAGAAGCGTGTGAATCATAGGGGAAATGGTGTTTGATTCAATATCAGTCTTTAAATTACATTTTTTACTTAAAGATACCAATACAACAGTTTTCTGACTAGTTGTGATAGTCGTGCTCCTTGGTCTGAAGCTCTGGGGCAGCAGCTGTCTATGATCATGTGCTTCTGGCTCTTCCTCATCAGCAGCACGTGGCTGATTTATTGATTTGTCGCCTTTGTTCTGCTTGAACACGGGCCTTTGCTGTCACAGGTGACTGCAGATAGGAAGTAATGAACAACCAATAGTGACACTTTAATAGCGAGAGGCACCATGTGCTGGACATGGCAACAAGCCAACAGCTTGTTACCCCTTCCCGCCAGGTAGCTCTGCTGGGCAAACACAAAGAGTCATTACCATCACAGTCCACTGAAGGTGTGTACGGTTCATATTAAAACCATATTTCCTGCAAGAGTCTGGAAGGGAAATGAAACACTAAGCTTGTCATCTGTTCTTCCCCCCCCTACATTCAACAGATCCTCTGCAGAATTTCTGACCAGCATTATCCCATGACACTTGTTCCACAGATTTTCTGAAATAAACTAAATCTGTTTCTCTTGCTAAAGGATCCTTCTCTGCTCTGCTTGTTTCTCAGTACAGCTCCCACTTGCACACATGGAACTCATTCCTAGTTTTTTCATGGCTCTCACAAATGTTTGGAAGTGGTTGCCAGTTGGTAACTAGGCGCCGGTGTTTGGTTGCCAAAAGTGGCAAAAAATAATTGGCATAGCTTTGTTAATTTGAGCGAGAGTGGTCCTGTGTGATATGTAATTGTAGATGAGCTACGTTTAAACCTGCTTCCAAGGCACCGAAGAACTACGCTGATTATCAAATTGCTTCCTATGGTTCTAGCTTGGAGAGTACACGTACAGTATAGCAATGGGTTGCTCGGATTAAACATGTTGTAGTATTGGTCAACCTGCTCCTCCGTGACTCCGTATGAGATAATTTGGACTGATGATGTCATCTGAAGGAATTTTTCAGATAAAAACAGTGTGAGAGTTTCATCTGGGCAAAGTACAGGGAAGTTGAGATTTCTCCCCAAACTAGAACCACAAGCAGCAAAAATGAGTGAAGTTGCCCTTTTAATTAGCAGATTAACAAAATGCTTCTCTGTGTGTTGGAACTTCTCTCTTTGGCTTCTCTATCCCAGTATGTGGGATGGTTTCTCTGTGACATTGATGTGCTGTCATTTGCTTTTCCAGCACACTTTCCTCATCCTCAGTGATTGAGTGAGTAATGTGATTTATTCCTTTGTGGATTTGGGCAATCACTGTGTGCGTAGACGCATTTAATTATTATCCACAGTAT
Source organism: Ctenopoma kingsleyae (assembly GCA_032353495.1). Classification (NCBI taxonomy): domain Eukaryota; kingdom Metazoa; phylum Chordata; class Actinopteri; order Anabantiformes; family Anabantidae; genus Ctenopoma; species Ctenopoma kingsleyae. Next base: position 2,437,758 of record JAUBNQ010000017.1, on the reverse strand, counting down.
GTGAAGAAATCAAACCTCATTTTTGGTAGTGTTTATGGACTGTTTTCTTCTGCAATAGCTGTTCAGTATATTTGCATTCTGAGTTTCAGTGTAAGCAGTGAATCAATCTGGCTATCCCACCCTGTGTTCAGATTGCCAGCCTCTGCATACCTTCAATGTGAGTGAGTTTAGTTGCACTACAAACAGATACACCAGTTGCTCTTCTGACAAAGCAGCTGCTCAACAAGTGTTTGCTGTATTAAAGCACACTTACAGCAACTACTTCATCTACCAGCTTTGGCGAATCAACCTATTCTGAGGTCTTAAGTATTACAGCTTTAAAATGTTGCATGCTTTATAAAGGGGAATGATTGTGTGGAGTTCAGCAGAGGAATGTCTGGCCTAGTTCAAGCTGATAAAATAACAGAATTTCACCACTTGTTGTGGCCAAGCGATGGCATCTGTGCAACCTTTAAACTTAGCTGTCATATCCCAATATACCAAGCAGCTCGTCCTGTGAGAGACAGAGTCTCAGTACCTGTGTGAATGCGTCTCCACGCTTAGGTTTGGATATTAACAGGTAGAAAATGTGATCAGTCACCTCTGTCTCTTTTCTCTTAACTACAATCCCACATTAAAGGGGTTCTCTGTATTTAGAAACAGGTCTTTTAGTCTTTTTTGCTTAAGGCCAAATGAAAAATTTACTCCTTCAGAGCTAATTCAGTCGCAGTGTCTCGGTTTATGAAGAGATGCATGTTCAGACCACCTGCAGTACGAAAGTGAAAGCGGTAATGTTGGGATGTGTGAGTTTTAGATGCTGGTCATCGTTGGATGGATGTAGCAGAGGCTGCCTTCTTGGCACATCCCATCTACTTTCTGTTTTTTTTCCCACCTCCCACTGAGTTCTGGTTTGCCTGCCTCCCACTCAGTCCATCATCCAGTGTTCATTGCATCACAAATGTAAGCCCGCACAGTGGTTGCCTTCCAGTAACATGAAGGACTATTTCTGCACAAGTGGCCTTTGCTAATTGATTTGGCTTTAAATACTGTGCATGACTCAAGGATAGGAAATGTTTGCTGTGTTCTTTTCCAGTCTATAATTAAAAATGAACTCTGTTTTAGGAGGAGCAGCCCGTCTGAGCAACCGGTGCCCTGCAGCGGCAGCAGGCGCCGCCATATGTGGCTCTGGGAATGCTGTGACGTAAGGACCCCCAGTCTATTTAAAAAAATAAAAAACATTTTTGGTCATGCCGAGCAGTCTGGAGCAGCAGTACCTCGTATGGTTGTCATAGTGACGGGGGATGAAAACTCGTGCTGCCTACTGCTTGATAGGCATTTAGAACAGAGTTATTCATTTGCTCTGTTACTTCAGCAGAATGCAATGCAAAATGAATGTTGTCTAATTCAGGACAAATTGCATTTCCGGAGATCTTTGTACATACAGTTTAAGCATAATAATATTATAATATTAAAAGCTGATTAAAACACATTAACACTGTCCTTTGTCAATTAGTGACACAGGAACTGAAAATGCCACACGTACTTGCTGTAGCAGATTTTTACACAACTGTAAAAGCAGGTTTTTTGACCTTGACCCTCCAGTCTGGGTCTTCAGAGGGAACCTACACGTCTATTGATCAGACTGATAACTTGGAAAGGTTAAATATGACGGTGAGCTTCTGCGGTGAAATGAGGCGACATAACACTGTCACTATTTGTGAATGTAGCTGTCTCCTTTATTAGCTTTCCGGATCTGCTCGTTACAGGATCCGTTACAGCTTTTAGGCCACAAATAGATAAATGGTGTGCACCTTACTTATTCTCGTATTTTAGTGATTGTTAGATTAGCTTGATTTGGAAATGATGAAACAGTTTATTGGTTTGTATTTTCCTGTTGAATCACTGTCAGATCTCTCTTTGCTTAGCTGCGACCTGAGCTTACTATTAACATAATTAAATGGTAAAGTCAGCCAGGAAATGATGGTCCTCTTAGCTACACAAGCATCTGTAGGACCGTTCAGTAGTTGTTGGGCCAAATCCAGGTTCACTTTAAAACCACAGCTTGTAATTTCAGCGGTTTTGGCCAAAGCAAACCATCATCTCAGTCCTCGGCTGAAAGAGTTATGTGCTCTGAAATGTGTTTCAGGTTGCAGCTGAGCTCTTCGGCTATTACTAGACTGCATCTCCGGCAGAAATCCCTGCTGCCATGGTTGCCACCTCGAGGCTTATGCCTCTTAGTCACCAGGGCAGAAATGTAACCTAATCAGGTGTCTGCTGCTCCCACTACATAAGCGCACCCCGCTGCGAGCAGAGTATAGATTGGCTGTTTTGTACAACACCACATGTGGCGGAGCACCCTTGTGTGCCATGCAACTATATGTCACCCTGTAATTTTCACATGGATTGCTTATTAATCCTTTATGGCTATGGGCAGTAAAATTAATTTTCCATTTACTGCCCTTCCTTCTGCTCAGTGGCTGTTTGATGTTGCCAAAGTAAATAGGAAATATAATAGTTGCCTAAAGGTTACAGAAGCATGTCTATTACATAGAGAGTACTGGTTTGCTTCCCCAGACAGAAGTGAACCGTGAAACACAAAGATCTTCTTTTAGACTCATTCAGTGGACTACTCGATGCCGAACACTACTACAGGAGTGTGGTTATTTATAATTTATTTATAATTTTCAACCAAACGTAACACGAAGTGAATGAATGCATACAGGATTGATGGTTCTCCCCATGAAAGCATTAACCCCACCCTTCTATTTGAAAGACCTTGTAACCTTATCTGTTCCCAAAGTCACAAACAAACGGTGTTTGTTGATGAATTCAAACATTTGAATCACTCGTCAATTTATTTTTGTGCTTGTTGATGTTTGTGAAAATGATCCTGCGTTGGAATTCCCCAGGAAGAGAGTGTGGAACAGCTCTGAGCTTTGTTCAGCACGGGTGAGTTATCATTCTGGGACTGCTGGAAATGTATCCCACCCCCCTGTTTGCTCCTCCTCAGGCCTCCTGTAGCCTGGGGGCAGCTATTCTTAGTTTTCCCCATAAGGATAAATTCTTGTTACAAATATTTGGCGGCTAACTTGCATGGGGAGTCGCCCCACTGTATAAGGCCACCCTGCTGGCAGAGGGGCCGAGGTGGCCCCAGTGTTGCAGAATAGAAAGAAAAAAATACTCTGGAGATAAGAATGTGATGAACTAGTCATTTACAATGTATAGTCTTGATGGATCACTGCAGTTTTTTCTTAGTATTTTCCTGTAATGAATTGATTAATAGATGTTTATTGTTGAGTTAACTTCATTTAATAAGGAAATCTCATCTAGCAGTCAGGCCACTCACACATTCACCTCAATGGGCTTTAGTCTGTACAACAACAACACCCTCTGTCCTTAGACCTGGAGAAGGAAATATTCCCCCCTTTAACAGGAAAACGATGAAAGAAACCTCAGGAAGAGCGACAGAGGAGGGATCTGCTCTGCTCTTTGTTAAACATTATATGAATATTGTCTGAAACAAGGTGTCAGAGTGTGTAATGGTAGCTTTCAGTCTCTTTAACCCCTTAATGTAAGTCATGCTGCAAAGAGTAGATTAAACATGTCCCATAATACAACTTAAAAGTGTCTTTCATTTGGTCCCAGTTAAATGACTACAGATATTTTACCAACTTGTAACCAAATCCACATCGGCACTGACTATCAGAACCCGTTTGCAGTCAGTCCGCTTTAAATCCTATCAACCTTATCGCTGACACTTAAAACATTTAGCCTCTAAACACAGGCTGGGTTATTTCTTTTCTGTCTCGAGTCATGAGACATATTGTTTTACAAGTAGAAGTAGTTGCACTGGTGGACTGTCCCTTTAAGTTTGTGCAACTTATGCAAACAGAGATCTACAAATCCATCAGTCAGTCATCACCTCCTGCTGCTGCAGTCAAATCGGTTTGGAAGGTCAACTGACAATGAGGAAAAATCAGAGTGGCGTATCGTTCCCGTGTTTGCTTTAATCGCTCGCAGATCGGACGTGACAGATCGGACAGATGCTTGCTGGTCCCTCATGTGTTTCTTGTTATATTGTGATTAGCGCTGAGCTTTCTCTCTTTTTGTTGGACAGTGTGTCAGGGTGCAAAGTGCATGTTGACGAATGCACCATCACGTAGTGATAACATTTCATCACAAGCTGGTGAAAATGGTTTAACCCACAGTTTGAACAGGCAGGATGAGCCTCGTCTCATTAATCTCCTACCATAATGCCGTGCAAACCAATTATTATCTATTGTTGTGCGACACGTTGCTTTTTTCAGACTGCTTTGTTTCGGATGTGTTTTCACTTTGCTGCCTTCTGAAACATATCGAACCTGACACTGCAAAATTCTGCTGATGGATGGCCCCAGAAATAGACCTTTAAGTGGCCATTAATGTACGACTGTTACGTAATCGTACTGTCAGTGCTCCTCGCCCTTGGCCGAAACCTTTTCTGTCTGGGACAGACTCGCTTGCGCTCCCCCCTACCTCCCTGCAAGCCTCTGATGTTGCTCGTGGAGGTTGTAGAGTTTGAATAGAGCTATATAAGGGAAACTATTCTTTGTTTATTAGTTAAGGGAGAGTTCATGGGACTGCTGCCAGGCCTCTCAGAAAATGGGGACAGAAAGAAGATGAAATACCACTCGTACAGAGAGTACTCTGCTGCGTAGAGCTGTAAAGTCCTTTTTAAAAGGCGGCGTTATGAGCGTGGCAGCTGGCTTACATTACATGTGGAAAGCTCAGTGTTAATCAAGTGTCTGAAAATAGCCTTTTATTTGTGCGCTGTGCTATGGGCAGCGCTCACTAATGCAGCAACAAGGATACAGTGGTTACATTAGCTGCTTCCCAATGACTTCATGTGGAGACAGGAGAGTTATGAGCAGGGGAGATCGTGGAGACAGGCCATTTATCCACCTGCAGCAGACGACTCCTCTGCTGGCTCGACTCACAGTTTAGCAGGTGTGTCATCGATGTTTGGTGCTCACCTCATCTTCAGTGTATTGTAGACACTGACCCTGCAAGTATAAGCCCTTCTTCAGGAACACTGCAGGACTGAGATTGAACTCTTATTTTATGCCCTTCTCCTTCATGATTTAATGAAACATTACAGCTGTGTCATTCAGTTAAGATGGAAGCTGGAGTGTACGTCTGAAGGTACTTTTCACACGCTGTGAGAAGGTTGAGGCTTACCTGCTTCGATCTTCATCATCAATTCTGCGTCTCTGGAGACAGACAGGAGAGTTTGACATGAAGGTAGAGACGAGCTCTTTTTTAACAATATTGAGCTCTCAATCACCTGTCTTTCAAAAACAGGTTAATTACAGGTGCAGGTGTCATTTGGAGATTGAAGGCAGTGCTGGAGGTGGTGCTAAGTCATAAGTTGCAATGCTGAGATTCACTTCAACTTGTCGATGAATACACTTCACGTGAACTGCAAAGCCCTACCTTAAACTTGTTGGCATTTTTTCTTTGTGTTGGATTAATGAAAAGCACAGGATTTGATGCTTCATAAGCACCATATGCTTGTTTTGTGAGGCTGCTGTCTGCAAACAGCTGCATAATCACTTCTGAACCCAGTTTGAATTTAACTGAGATAATCCAGTGTCAGTATTTTCTGCTTTGCCAATTTAAAATAAGATTGTTTTATAGTAATCTTCTGAGCTTAAAGTTGGTGCACACAGTGTTTCATATCAGCATGTCTATGGGGAGCTTGTTCTCCAGCTGGCAAAGAGACAAATGCTGCATTGTCAGATTCCTCTCTTTAGATGGACTCGGGCGTTTTGTCTTTTGGTCTCGGGGTAGAATGCCAGCCTTGTCCTCACTTGGGCTGCTTATCTCCCCAGTGCAGAGCACACCCCCAGGGAAATTACTTTACTTTCACGACAATATGATTGAATGATGTCTCTCCCTTTGAGGACTAGGATCACTGTTTGCTAGTTAGGCTGTTGAGGACGGTTGTCCTCGCAGTTAGCTACAAGATTGTCTGTGTTTGTTAGGCTGGTGGGCAAACACCAGGTGGGGAATTTATTGCTGGCTGCTCTTAAGGGAATATTCATGCAGTGCTGTTTGTGAACTGGCAACATGCACCGCTGCTGTGTAAATGCCAGCTACAAGTGGCAGGTGGGGAAGTGGGATTTTTGATCTGGTTTTTCCTGATGTCAAGTGCAGCTTGTGCCCAGATTGAGGTTTTTGTTAACTGTGCTGTGCTGCCAAACCTTTCATGCAGCTGTGGGAGCAGGTGAACCCTTCAGCTGGGCAACTGGGTATCCCTGTGTGCTTTGGACTGCCACGAATTCCACAACTTCTCTTGACCCTACAAGACCTTATTAAGGAAGGTGGTTTTTTCATGAAGCACAGACACACTGAAACTCATTCTTTTGGTTTTCTGACCTGCAACTTTAGCGCTTTGGTGAACTCTGTTTCGTCTTCTGCCGTAGCAGGCAGCTGAAAACTGTTCCTCTTAAAACTGACTGTACTTCAGCACAGCTCCAGACGCAGTCGGCCACGAGCTGGTGAACACAGTGGAGTGTGTAGCAGCACACACTGATATTCCCTCAGAAGTTTGTTGAGGCCAAAATAAGAACAGCAAACTGGACTGACATTCTGTAGGTGAAGTAGGCTGGTGCCTGGGGCCCCATGGCTCACTCGAGGGCCCCCTCGTATTAATATTTATTTAGATTTTTATTAAATGCTGGATTGTGGTGCCTGTTCACAGACAGTTTTTCCTGGTTGTTGCAGAGACAAGCTACACATTTGTTGTTCATCATTTAAGGTGGAGCGCATCAGCTACACCATCAGCTGACGCCCAACATTAGGTAACCACCCAGAACTCCAGCCTCACTGGGTGAAAGCGTATTTGCAATATTATATGTAAATAGTACCATCCTGTGGCCCGTGGATGGGGCGGCCCCCTACAGTCAATAACTTGCCCTCAGAAAGTCTAGAACCGGCCCTGTATGTCAGTGTTGTTGTCACAGCTTGTTTCCACTAAGTCACCAGAACAGGTTTATTATTATATTAATATTCAAATTTATCTGTTGTTAAGAAAGTAAGTAAATGCATTTTCCCTAATTTCTTGGAAAATATCCTGGTGGGAAAGTGAAAACGTAGCTTCAACAGCAGCGCTGGAATAAAAATACTCGTATTTCAGGGCAGCACTGTTGGCATTTGTTAGTGTCCTCTTTTAAAATGAATCCTTCATAGTTGGGTTTGTGTAAATCTCAGCATTCTGTTCAGTTCTTAGCGCTGGTCTCCTCCTTCCCTCCTGTCCCTGCCTTTGGTGCGGTTGTGGTATCCCTGCTGAAAGATAAGCTGTCCTGGAATCAACTGCAGTCTGCTGACCTTGCAGGAACAGTAACCCCCCCCTTTAGCTCTGTGTACCACCACGTGCTCCCTCTTTATCTCTCTCGCTTTTTTCTTTTTCTGCCACCCGAATCTACCCTTCTCTTAGTTTCTCTCACCTCTATCTCCGTTTCACCACCCCAGCCGCTCTCTCCTCCTCAACCCTGAGGCTAGTGAGCATGTCAACACCTCGGCTGCAACCGAGTCACGGGGATGGAATGACACAGGTTGTCTTGCCGGGCTGTAAATCAGCAGCACACATCTGGCAAATAAATGAAAGGTGGTGCATTGATAGACAGCATACTCACACTGCCTGTGCGACATTTAGCATTTTTTCATTGCATTCGTTTGGACTCATTTGGACTCGCTTCATTTGTGATGACTGGAAATGGGTCCCCTGACCTTCATTTAGCAGGAGTTTAGTGTCACTGTCACATCATGAGAATAATGAGATCTTTCATATGAAGTTAAAATGGTTTTTTAACAATGCTATTAGAAGAAAGTCAGCCTAAAGGGGATTTTCAGTCTAATGCATATGTACATGCTTGGTAAATGCTGTAACCCATGTGCCACCTGGTTATGTCAGTTATGCTTAGGTGCATTGAATTATTAGACTAATCAGACACAGACTGCTTCAGCTGTGAAAAGCTGTTTTGACACTTTTAACTTGTCGTGCAGTTTAGCCTGTAAACCAGTTTTAATTTATTAAAAATGTCTGACCAAGATCTGATTTCAGGAGGGATTTTCCACAAATAGAAAGTGTGTTAGGTTACACGATATGAAGGATGAAATCTGTGAGAGGACCAGTCAGATTTGAACCAAAATGCTTGCATTCCTATTTGAGGCTATAGGCTGAGAAGCAGGGGTCAAGCAGTTCCACAACAGAGAACGTATACTGTCTCGAATACACAACAGGGTGGTGCTCGATCTGTGTTCTGAGGCCCCCTCGCTGTAGATGTGCTGCTTCTTTAGATGCCAAATCAACTTATTTTCCATTTAAATTTCAAGTTATCTCCAAACTCTGTCTTCACAGGGATCTTGAAAGCAAGAGAGCTGTGCGTGTGTGCCTGCCATTGCCATCTGACTCCCCAAACAATGCAGAGTATTTAATGTGAACGAGGTGAATTGGGAGTGCCCCCCCTGCTTGCTCCTAACAATAGAACTGACAAGCAAGGGGCCAGGCTTTCACTTTGCAGACGGCATGGAAAGAACGGGCTTGGAGTAGGTGGATTGTTCACCCACAATAGGTGGCTGGAGCCCTGTAGGGCAGTTTACCTCCCGTGTCATGTTTTTCTTCTCCTTTTCGGCTCCCTAAGAATTTTCCCTGCCAACCAGGCTGCTTTTTAATTGGTTCTCCCACCTTCCTGGAATTGTCCATCAGTTTGCGCTGGTATTGCATTTGACTTTTCAAAAAGGGCTTTACAAAAGTGTCACATCTAGAAAAGCACTCAATCATTTATAAAATCTCGACTGCAGCAGCTGCTAATGGAAAAAGATAAGGAGTGGCAGGGCTATGCATATCCTAATTACAATATATGACAGTCCATATAGCGGTTGACTAAATTGGGCTTTGAAGGCCAAAGCGGCTGGAGATACAGTAGCAGACAGTTAAATGTCTGCTTGCAGCTGTTCACCCAACAGGCGGATTAGAGGATTCCCATATCTCCAAGGCTGAGATGCTAAAGCAGATTAGATCAGTAGCTCATGAAGTGGGCCGGTCAGTCCTAATCTGCAGGACTGCCAGAAAGACACACAGCCTTTTAAACTGCGCTTTGATGGTTTATTGTAGCTTGTAAATGATGTACTCACTTCTGATGCTTGCTGTGCAATTTTTACAGGTCATCTGTTGGGGTGAGTTTAAGAGCGAGCACGTTGGCACCATGGGTATGTTAATGTTGTAAAATGTGACCAAAAATGCATCGAATAGCTCAGTTTTATCAAGCCAGATGCTGGTCGCATTTCTCTAATGTACTGTAACGTTTGCACCATTTCTAGTAGCTGTGATGGGGTGGTAGGTACGGGGTGTAGCCAGACCTCAGTGGCTCAGTTGTGTTGCACTGTAAATGTTATCACTACATATGGACCCAGTTCACAATGTAAAGTAGCTTTCGGTTCACCAAACAATGAATTTGGCCATTTCACTCAAACAATACTGAAACCAACTTTTACTCAGAATACAGTTTGTTTTCTCAGCTTCAGGTGGTGCAGGGCTTCTTATGTAAAGGTTGCAAGGTTGGACCAGGTCCCAGCCTTACAGCTCTGAGCCCTCAGTAAGCTACCCTGAAAGCCCCGCGCAAGAGAGATGGAGGAGAAGTAGCATAATAAGTGATATATGTGCAC
>JAUBNQ010000017.1:2398652-2409093 GCA_032353495.1 Ctenopoma kingsleyae | reverse complement strand
TGTTTGTCCTGAAAGGTTGTGGCAGTGTGAATGGTGCCAGTTGTTTTGGGAGGTGTTCGGCTTCAACAGGAGGTTTGTGGAAGTGCTTCACTGATTGAAACGGAGCCCAAAGCAATAACTGAGACAAATTAGCAGGCTTCATGAAAGGTAGCTCACGAATGGAGGTGGTTATTAAAGCCAAAACACAGAAAAAATTGATCAGAAATTTACTTTATTTTCCCCAGAAAATCGGCCTCAAAGGCGTCTTTGAAAGGCTGCCTCAACTGAAACTTAAAATCTCCTCTCTCCTTAAATAAAGCAGCAGTGTTGGCTGCAGGACTCTGCAGAGCAGTGTCGACGTGATGTGCCAGACAGACACATTCGCTCCTGTGTGTGAACACATCACACATGAAAGCCAGATTCTGAATGTCTCAGTCAGGGTCAGAAGCCACCGGGGCAGATGAGGGGCCATACACGTGGTTCAGCAATGGCCCGGGCTGACCTTTGACCTTTAACCCCCACGCACAGAACAGTCCTGTGTTCCTGTTGGTCCCAGACAGGAGGAGCTCTGTTGTGGAGGCCATGACGTTCTGCTCTTTAGTCTTTGAGTTATAACATCTCTTCACTCTTTCTATTCCTGGATATTTTTATTAAGCTTGTCCTGAAACGACTAAATAATTTTTTGGCCACATAGAAGCTTGTTGTGGATTCAACACTGACATTTAGTTTCTGGTTGTCTGATTATTATCACAGTCATTACTGTCTTTTAGCTCCGTTTTTGTTCTCTACCACGTCCTGAAGGAAATATTTGGTTCACTGTGTCTGTCTGCTGTCTGCCGCTCTGCCGGTGGTGTGCAGTGGGGGTTTTTGAGCTGTTTTGTTGAAACTGATACTGTTGCGTTGAAAATAAACCAAAAAAAGTCAAACTGGGACCAGACGCTGACGAACAAGTGGAAAGAAAAATGACAAACGTTGGTAAAGCTGAGCTGCAGGTTCAGGTAATAATTCACTCCGACATGTTTTTGTGCACATGTTTTCAAATAGTAATGTTCAATTTGAATGAAATCAGACTTTACGCAGTCACACATGGATGATATATATCATTTAACCAGAATATAAAACAAGCTGCCTTTGATGCAGACCTGAGATTTTCGAAGCTCAATGTGGAGAATTGACTGTTGGGTTCTAGTTGTGAATTGCTTTGTTGCTTTATTTGACCTTTTTCGAAGTCTTTTTCCTGCAGAGACTTTTTCTTTGTCTCTCACAGAGACCAGATGGACCGTTTTTCAGAAAGTGATAAAAGTTTTTTGTCTGCTCCTTTGTTTTATGGAGCATAACAATGGCTTTGCTGTGCACAAATTAGCACGTTCTTTGCATTCATAAGATCTCTTTGTTTATGACAGTGCAGATTTTTCTCGTGTGTGTGTGTGTGTGTGTGTGTGTGTCATAGCATCCTGCTGTACTACAAGAAAGCACAGATAAGGTGAAGTGAACAGCAGTGCTTTTTTTTTCCCTCAAAGTTGATTAATGTCATTTTTAGTGTATTAATTTTTTCGGAGAGAAATGTGTTTAAGAACGTGTTGAGAACATCTGGCTCATTTATTGCAGTCGATGAGTTCCGTCACTGTGCTCATGTTTTGGACCTCCTGGATTTGTGCCATGCCATAAACCCAGTGGCTACTGTTTCATTATCCCCTCTCTGTGTCCTTGTTTTTGTGCAGGTATAGCTGCAGCCCCCGTCCACACCGCCTGCCAACATGGTGGCGCTGTCGCTGAAAATATGCGTTCGCCAGTGCAACGTTGTGAAGACGATGCAGTTTGAGCCCTCCACAGCCGTCTACGATGCCTGCAGGATCATCAGGGAGAGAGTTCCTGAGGCTCAGACTGGACAGGGTGAGAATTACTTAAACACGCACAGGAAGGACACTGCATGAGGTTTTCACTGTACGACAAACAGGGACGTAAGACGGAGACGGGCTCATTTTGATCATCTGATGATATATCTTTTTGATATAGCCTCGGACTACGGTCTGTTTCTGTCTGATGAAGACCCCAGAAAAGGCATCTGGCTGGAATCTGGGAGGACACTGGACTACTACATGCTACGCAATGGGGTAATCAGATCTACCTGTTTTATTGTATGTTACATGTTCACTGTACGTTACTTTGGAAGCTGTGACTGAAACTGTGGCGAGTGACGTGTGAGTAACATTGACCTGGACTAACCCCTAAACTGCACACACTGGGGCTCAATGCGCCCAATTGAACACACGGACGCTCCTTATCTCCTGAACAAATTTGCGCTGACATTCAGAGCATGTGTGAAGTTGTTGTTATAGTAATAATCTCTAAACTGTGATGCCTGAAACCTGCTGACTGGTGACGTCTAACTCTCTACACTGCAGTTCAAAAATAACGAAGAACAATGATAGAATAGAAACAGGGTGTTTAAAAAAAAAAAAAAGGAGAAAGCTTTTAACCTGCTGTAGATCAGCTGCCAAAGGCCCGACTGACTGGTTTCTCTGCGTATGCATGTAGCTCTCCCTCTCACTACATTTGTGGTTTCCTCTTCAAATCCACCAAAGGCAACCCAGGTAGAAAGCATGACTGTGACCAGTAATTCAGAACCAAATCTCTCCTCATTGTTGCTTTTGGAAGGGAGCAGCGGGCTGTGATAAGCAGCCGTTAAATAAGGTTTTCCGTCCTGTATTCTCCACTCACTCCTTGCAAACTGGACGCATTTAAACATTTTCTCATCAGGTTTGTGTGTTTTTTTTCCCCTCAGCTTCTCTCTGTTTCACTTTTTCCTCTTGCATTTAATTCCTGCATTCCTTTCTTATTGATTCTCTGTTGTCGTTGAGCAGGATATCCTAGAATACAAGAAGAAGCAGAGGCCCCAGAAAATCAAAATGTTGGACGGGGCCGTCAAAACCATCATGGTGGACGACTCTAAAACAGTGGGAGAGCTGCTTGTGACTATCTGCAGTAGAATAGGTACATATAGTTTGTTTAACCAGCCCTTTTCTTTGCTTATTACATGAATATGAGTATGAATACATTAAATAAAATTTCTTTGTGCTTTTGTTTATGCCTGAGAGGTGTTAAAACATATTTGTTCCTCCTAGAGCAAAAGAAAAGTGCAAAAATAAAATGCGTCACAGCGATTTAGTTTTTTTTCCATTCTGATTCCAGGCATCACAAACTATGAGGAATACTCTCTGATCCAGGAGACGGTGGAGGAGAAGAAGGAGGACGGGATGGGCACACTGAAGAAAGACAGGACACTGCTGCGAGATGAGAGGAAGATGGAGAAGCTGAAAGCCAAACTGCACACAGACGATGACTGTGAGTACAGTGGGCTCTGATGGGCCTCACAGGCTGGTTTGCAAATGTCTGCTGTTATTGTGACAGAGCAGCTGGAGATAGTGTAGTAAGAGCGTACGGGAATCTCAATCTTTAAGTTGACAACACCAAGCAGATAATATAACAGGCGCCAAGCAGTCTTATTCTAGTCATTCCTAAAAATCCTCCATGTCTAATGAATGATTAAAGAAACATTTGTTGTGTTCTAACACTCTAAACCCTTATTTAACACCTGCTGGATATGCAGCACATTTGTTTTAGAAGCGGTTCAAACCGAATCCCTGTGGCTGTATTATGTGTGCGCAGTGAACTGGCTGGACCACAGCAGAACATTCAGAGAGCAGGGGGTGGATGAGAACGAGACGCTTCTGCTCAGGCGCAAATTCTTCTACTCGGACCAGAACGTGGACTCCCGAGACCCGGTCCAGCTCAACCTTCTTTACGTACAGGTACGTACTGCCCCTTTTCTACCAGCTCCTCTCCGTGTTCTTCCTAGTAAAACAGCCTGATGTCTGTTGAAGCATGAGTTTATTTTACGTTTTGTCTTTCAGGCTCGAGACGACATCCTGAACGGTTCTCACCCGGTATCGTTTGACAAGGCCTGCGAGTTCGGAGGCATTCAGGCCCAGATCCAGTTTGGGCCTCACATAGAGCATAAGCACAAACCTGGATTCTTAGAGTAAGGGTCTTTCAGACAAGTGTCAATCCATGTTAAATACGTAGGATTCTGGTAAGAAACCAGAATCTGCAGATCAGAAGTTTAAACTTCGATTTCTGTGTTTTGTTCCTTTCTCAGCCTGAAGGAGTTTCTACCCAAAGAATACATAAAGCAGAGAGGAGCCGAGAAGAAAATATTCCAGGTGTGGTGACGTTGTTCTGTTGCTTAAAGGATGTGTTCCCGGTTTTAACTTCACCTAATCTCAACTAGCTGACGTTTGACAAATGCGTCTTCTCACCTGCAGGAGCATAAAAACTGTGGAGAAATGACAGAGATCGAAGCCAAAGTGAAATATGTCAAACTGGCGCGGTCTCTCCGGACATATGGCGTCTCTTTCTTTCTGGTCAAGGTAAGTTGCAAGTCTGACATTTATCTATGTGCTTTTATAAAAATATGAAATCGCACCGCAGCACTTTATTCACAGCAAAGATTCTGAAGTTTGGTTCTTGACTTTTTACATGTTTTTGAAAACGGGGAAGCAGGTTTTAGAACGAGCTGAGCTCTAGTCACAGCCTTTTATCTCCTGATCTTTGGGCTCAGTGTTAGTGCTTAAAGAGGCTGAAGGCTGTGTGCACCTGAACTCTGAACATTTCTCATGTCGCCCAGACAAACTGAAAATGAAATATTGCGTAACATAATCAAATTCATTCATTCACTGAAAATCTAATACATGTTATTTTTTTTAGATTAAAAGCTTTTACAAACGTTTCTCTCACATCAAAAAATACTTTACGAAACAATTGTTTTTCTATCAGTGTAGACATTTTCAAATTAAGCGGAGCCGATGGGGATTTTCACACCGTACATTTTCTTTCAAACATCTCTTTCTCCGTCTCACTCAATCACCAACACACGTGCACAGACGAACGCTGGCAGCACCTCTCCTGCAGGGAGTTCAGCGATTTTCCTGGAAGGAAACCAGAAGTTGTGTGTGCAGCCGAGTGTGGCACTCCGACTGTGTCAGAGCAAGAATCAAGGAGGTGAAGTGAACGAGGGAGACCGCGGGACATCGCGTCACACGCAAACCCGGGACACTTATTCTCCAACTGCCAGCAGATGCCTGCTGATAGGAGCAGTTTGCTCATTTCCAGCTGTGGTACCTGTGGAGCTGCTGTGACGAAAGCAGACAGATAACTCGTGACATCATTTGTCGCCAAGAGGACACGCTGAATAAAGTCACAGGAAACTTCAAGAAATTGATTTTCTGAGTTCGTAGCTCAGCTCTTGTAAAAAATGTGATGATTTCTGGTGATTGCTGCTGTGACCGACTCTCAGACTGTGCCAGGCTTTTCATCAGGAGCTTTTAGCACCAGAGGTTGAAGATTCTTTATCTTTACTGTTTTTAAGACTTGGAACTCTTCGTAGGTCTTGGGTCTGTGTTTCTCCTGATCAGTTTCACATCTGTATACGCTCAGCTGGGATGTTTTCATCGTCCTCGACCGTAGTCCAGTAGATCAGGAGCATGTTAATAATAACCCTGGGGAAAAAAAAAAGAACCTGTAGTCCCTAACCTATAACCTCTGGAGGCCGTCCGAGATTTCACAAACCCTCAAGGAGTTTTACACAGCTCACCTCTTTGCCCTCGCGTCACATCCCCTCGCGTTTAGTCCATCTGCTCCGCGACCGCCGTTCCTGAAGAAACATTTGCTCTTTCCGTGCGAGGAGAAGACATAAAGCAGAGCACCGTGTGTCAGCTCGGAGAGCGACTGGAGGATGTGACTGCAGTGGGAGGCTGAGACTTGTTAACAGGCAGATAAAGACGTGATTAAGACATAACATTATAATTACGAACTGGTTTTCCTTTTTTTAAATGGATAGACTGATGAATACCCATCTGGGTAGATCAGAGTGACAGCAAAATTAGAGCTTTACGCTGTGACGCCTGTGAATTCAAACTTTTGTTCATGAATTGCTGTGCTGCTGCTGTCTGTGATTCTGCAGGCAGAGGGATGTGAAGAAAGCAGAAAACTCATATCTTTTATTTATACAGGGTGGCCCAGTGAGACCGATGCTTTAACTTAGAGGAGGAACAGTCTAAATAAAGTTGTTTGTGTTGTTTGCAGGAAAAGATGAAGAGTAAGAACAAGCTGGTGCCGCGGCTCCTGGGGATCACCAAAGAGTCTGTGATGAGAGTGGACGAGAAGACCAAAGACGTGGTTCAGGAGTGGCCACTTACCACAGTGAAGAGGTGGGCTGCGTCGCCCAAGAGCTTCACCCTGGTAAGACGCGCGCGCACTCTAACATTCACAGCGATGATTTGATGAGAAAACCTGCAACATCTGATTGGACGCTGATAGCACCGCGTCTGAAGAATTCTCAGTTTGTTTTTTGCACCATTTTATCTTTAATTCATTGCTCAGACACGCAGGACACTGTTCCTGCAGTGGCCATTAAACAGTCACTGTAGCGCTCAGTGTGCCTCTCCTTTCAGTCCCTCTTGGACTTGAGCTATTGAACAGACTCTATTGTCCTCCTTGTCAATATGTCTCCTTTGTGTCAGCACCCCGAGTCAATGAGCAACATGGATTTAATCTTGCAGATCTGCTCGACTCACTGTCTCAATTAAGTTAACACTGCTTCTCTTTCTTGCTGTTAATTTAGGAAAATGCTTTGCAGTTTAACCTGTGTGTTTCAGGTGACGGTGAGATCAAGTCACATTTCATCATTTGAAAATTGGAAGGAAGTGACCTCACTTTTTTTTTTTTTGTACACACAATACATTTTAAAACTGAAAAAAGATCTTCCATTACCTACAGATATTCTAACCCAGGATGGTTCTTGGGTTAATCTGACTCTCTGCCACCCAACACATCGTGTCGTCATGGTGTGGTGCCTTCGTGGATTCACAATAATCCTGTGTACAGTACAGGCAGTGCAGAGATCACTTTCCTTACAGGCTGGTACTAATTACACGTTAAATATGGAAGTGTACAGTGATGTGTGTGTGCGCAGGACTTTGGAGAGTACCAGGAGAGCTACTACTCGGTGCAGACCACTGAAGGGGAACAGATCTCCCAGCTCATTGCTGGTTACATCGACATCATCCTCAAAAAGGTGAGACATTTATCTCCTGTTGGTTGATGTGTGACGCACTCTGGCTTCTGCGCCATGCAGCTCCAGATAGATAAAGAGTAGTTTATTGTAAGACAGCTGGACACTGTAAGAATTTATCACACAATTTAGAGCAACAACCTTGTGAGCATTCATTTAATTCTAATTAGCTTCTACTGCGTCACGTCTGAGTCTCTTTTCTTTCTTTCCTTGGTTTTGAAAGTTGGTGAAGAACTTTTATTCTTAAGCCAAATGCAGGAAAATTATAAAAACGCACCTGGAGGGTGACGGGTGTGTCAAAGGGCTGCACAATTAAAATACAAATGGTCCCAAACAGCCTTGTTTACTGCTGCTTTAATGATGGGACATTTTAGTCTTAATAATCTTGGATGTCTCTGCCCTGCAGAAACAAAGCAAGGACCGTTTTGGATTAGAAGGTGACGAGGAGTCGACCATGCTTGAGGAATCTGTATCCCCGAAGAAGTAAGTAAATTTGTTATGGGACTTTTCAGTGTCGTGTCAGTAAGTCAGTCAATGTGTTTAGTGCTAATTTGAACATTTCTGGGGCCTTGCTTGTTCGTAGGTGTAATAATCAGAGTAAATAGATTTCAGATACTGACATCAACTCTTTCCTTTTCTTGTTGTCTGTTGTCTATCGTTATATAAGATCTGCTGATGGTGCAAATATTCATTTGCTGCCTGCCAAACGCGATGAGAACTTGAACCTCAGAATTAGGAATGTTCAGCTCAGACATTTTGACATACTAGGGTGTTTTAATCACTGTTGGAAACACATGCAAAGTGTAAAACCTGCGTAGACAAAAGCTACTCAACAACAAATGTGTAGTTCTGCCAGGACTTCCTACGTGATTTCTGCAGGGCTGTGTTGTGTTACAGTTCTGTGTAAACTGTGTAATTATGATGGTTTGTCCATGTGCACAAAAGCAGCACCCAAAGTTATTGCACATCATTCCAGCAAAACACGATATCAGATTGGGTCCTTTTTCAATTTCCTTCTCACTACTGCTCTCGACCGCAGCTCACACATCCATCTCCTAGAACCTCATTTCGCCACATGAGCACTTCCTCAGCTCAGACTTTATCCTGAGAGATAATCGTTATGTGAGGAAATTTCGCTGCGCTGGACAAGCGAAGGCTCTATCGGAACATTTCCTGATTAAAAGTGTATAAGCTCATTTGTCCACAGTGGACTTTCTCCATGTAACTGAAGCCCTTCTTTCCCGTCTAGCCACAATTGATATTGTTTTCCTGCTTTCAGCCGAGAGAGAATTTGCTGCAATTGTTATTGTATGTTTTTTTTTTTTTTTGTTTTTCCTGCTGCTTTTATCTGGGCTCGTGAGCAGGGCCTAAAGCAAAAAGTCTTCAGCACCGCAGGAGCATAGCAAGCCAAGCTGTGGACGGAGGAAAAACAAAACAAAGCTTTGTCTTCCAGAAGTACATGGTGGGAAGACTCTGCAGTGTCACTCTGCTTTGTGTTACTGCCCCACTGTGACAAACTGTGTTAAGTCTCTCTCATAAACACACTTTGTTTCTGGTGTCTAACTTCTCAATTAGTGAAAGACGCTGTATTAAGTGTCTGTCCGTTGGCGTTTCCTGCAGGTCGACTATCCTCCAGCAGCAGTTCAATCGTGTTGGCCGGGTGGAGCACGGCTCAGTGGCACTGCCAGGGGTGATCCGCTCCGGCTCCATTGGCACCGAGTCACTCAGCATGGGCACCATGCCGTCTGCTCAGCAGCAGATCACAATGGGTCAAATGCACCGTGGACACATGCCACCGCTGGTAAGAGCGGCGCAGCAGAAATGCTCTCTCTGTATTTTTCAGTCATTCTTGGTAAAGTTTTCGCTGTTTTATGAAGTACTGAGGTAACGGCTCATGCAAATTCACAGAACACTTTGCTTCCTGTGTTGATCTAAAAATTCTTCCAGGCTGTTCTGTAAGACACTCACACTTTATTTTTCGTGTGTGTGTGTAGAGTTCAGCACAGCAGGCTCTGATGGGAACCATCAACACCAGTATGCAAGCTGTGCAGAAAGCCCAGATTGACCTGGGGGAGGTTGACAATCTGCCACCACTGGGACAGGACATGGTACTTTATACTGCACATGTACACTTAACCAGCACACATACTGTTAATATGTGATCTATAATTCATTCATCCACAGATGGCGGCCGTAAAAAAGTACTTTATTTACTACTGCAGTCATGCATACAACCCGATAGCTTGATATGTGGTCTACATGTGTGTGCCCAGGCATCCAAGGTGTGGATCCAGAACAAGATGGATGAGTCGAAACATGAGATCCACTCCCAGGTGGACGCCATCACTGCGGGAACAGCCTCTGTGGTCAACCTCACAGCCGGTTAGTGGCGCTCGCATCACTCAAATGAAGTTGTCTGGTAGCAAGGTTTCGATTTTATTGCACAATGAAATAATTTATTTCAACAGGACTCATTAATGAAGCCAGCGACGGTGTGAAGACGTGTGCCCACGGTTTTACAAGTCACGTTTAGGGGTGTGATTTTGTGCAGAGTTAAAATGATCTGCCCAATTAGTGACTTTAAAACGGGACCTTTCCCTCAGTGTGGTGTTCATTAACACCGAACAGACCTGTAAAAAAATCTTTAAGTTCCCTCATCTGCTGCTGTGGTTTGACCACAAAGTGACTGTTGGCATTTTTACTTTCTTGTGCTTAAAGGGACTACGTGTGTAATCCTAGTTAAAGGAAATACTTTCTTAACTCTCGGTTGAGTCAGTTTACACGAGTCAGTTCATCTTAACAGGAGTTTTTTGATTAGTTTTGTTTAAGTCACTTCTCTCTAGTACTGTCTCTTATTCCGTCCTCTCTCTCAATGCTCAGGTGACCCGATGGACACAGACTACACAGCAGTGGGCTGTGCCATCACCACCATCTCTTCCAACCTGACCGAAATGTCAAAGGGTGTGAAGCTGTTGGCTGCGCTGATGGAGGATGACGTGGGAGGAGGTAATGACCTGATGAAGGCTGCCAGGACACTAGCAGGGGCTGTGTCGGACCTGCTGAAGGCTGTGGAGCCAGCCTCTGGAGAGGTGAGCCTCCAACTATATAAGATATATAATGATAGTTTGTCTTGTCAGAACATGTCATATTCAACTTCTTGTTGAAGTGCCACAGTTTCACTGCACATTTTAGCCTTGTATGTGGAAGTTTTTCAGTCAGTCTACTGTGGATTTGACATGCTGAAGGAGGCAGGTGTTCTCCTGGCTCATCTAACATGGCACATGAAGTCTGGTTGACATAACAGAGGTGTAGAAATTAAAGTGTGAAATG
>JAUBNQ010000017.1:2369342-2380687 GCA_032353495.1 Ctenopoma kingsleyae | reverse complement strand
GGTTAATCAATTTCTGCTGCCACTCAGGCATTTGTGAGGAAAACAAATGGAGCTGAAGTCAGTTTGACATGTACTCATTTTGCTGAGTGAGGGATGTTGTGCGTTAACATAGTATTTTGCTGTCACGGCAAATTCTTAAATTGTCTGGCGACTTGTGTGTTGAGCTTCTCAGCTGAACGCATTATTTATCATCTTCCAAGAAGATGCATATCACAAACGGTGGAAAATGGAAGTGCGTTGTTTTGGCCATTAAAGGTGTGTTCCACTCCACCTCTGTGGACCAAAAGATACTAAATAAATAAAATACATGAATCCCTCTTCTTAAGATATGAATGTGAGAAATCTGCACATCTTCATCTGTCTGTTCATGGGACATGGGGTCTGTGTGTGTCTTCAGGTGTCCTTGGTGCTCTCAGCCCTCCAGGCATGCAACAAGGGCACGCAGGCCTGCATCACAGCAGCCAGCGCAGTGTCGGGCATCATCGCAGATCTGGACACCACCATCATGTTTGCTTCAGCTGGCACGCTCAACACAGAGAACGACGAGTCCTTCGCTGACCACAGGTTAGAGCTGGAAATGTGCACGATTGTGTCTGCATACATATCCAACTGTGAGAGAACAAGTACAAGACCTGACTGGAGTGTAAAATCCGCCCTCTGGTTATCTTTTATCCAAAAGTGACAGAATGACATATTAACTTTTGAACGGGGGCAGGAGATCTGTTAGAGACTACAAATTACCCTCAGGGTTTGAAAGATGTGGAGGAAGTGACATCTTCTGCTGCTCTTGTTCTTAGACTAAAGACTCCACTAAGAGGCAGGATTCCCATTGTGCTACATGATTTGGAGTTTAGAAATGATTCTGGTTATATTTAGTAAAATCCTTTGGAATCGAGCATTCGACTTGTGTTCAGCCATGTTGGCCCAGTTAATTTTGAAGAAATCCAGTTTAAACTGATGCTGATCACATTGACATTTGGCACAATACCTGCTGCTATGACCAGAAATCCTAAGTCTAGATCCTTCCAGATGCTTGTTAGAGAAAATGCACTGTACCTGGAGAGTCATTAAAGGGAAAATAGAGAGAAGCTCTGTTGTGGGCAGGATGAAAGGCAATTAAATCACTTTTTATCTCAAATTATGTTTTTTTTTTTGCATGCATTTACATTACAGATCCAAGCTGCACTGAAACCTATTTGTTCTGTCTCTGTCTCAATCTTCTGTCTCAGGGAAAACATTTTGAAGACGGCCAAAGCTCTGGTGGAGGACACGAAGATGCTGGTGTCCGGTGCAGCTTCCGGTCAGGACAAACTGGCTCAGGCCGCCCAGTCTTCTGCCAAAACCATTACCCAGCTCACAGATGTGGTCAAACTGGGAGCTGCCAGCATTGGCTCGGACGACCCTGAGACACAGGTTAACACGTCTTGTTTTTCATCCCTCAGTGCTCACTGTGCAGGTTATCTGACAAAATTATAGAAGAATGATCTGTGAATGGCAATAACCTTTCAGAGTTTTATCTCCTTCCCAGACTGTGTGGTGATAAATCATTGTATATCTGTGTGTCCTTTCTCTAGGTGGTTCTGATAAATGCTGTCAAAGATGTGGCCAAGGCGCTGGCTGAGCTCATTAGTGCCACCAAGTGCGCCGCTGGCAAAGCAGCAGATGATCCATCTATGTACCAACTGAAGAGCGCTGCCAAGGTGAGAGGATCAGAGACTCTGCTAATTTAAAGATCTCCAGTGGGTTGGAACATACTTTATGGTGGCTGTGTGGTTTTATTTTTTCAGTTTTGAGTAGAAATCTTGAAAATCAGGAAATTGAATCATTTGTCTTAATGTGTTGACAGGAAACGATGCTGTAATTGTATTTTTCTCAATGATGAAAATAGTTGATTTTCCTCTGTGACGATATCAAAAAGGTTTGTTAAACAGTCATAAAGCAGGAAAATGATAATATACTGTGTTCCCAGCATGTTGTATGAGCGCAGTACACCCTCTTCTTCCTCAGGCAGGGCTGTTAGTCAGCCACAGTGAAGCGCCCCTCCTTTCATTATGAAACCCTGTTCACGAGCTACACTGAAGACAAATCACCAGTAAATGAATGTTCAGCGTTGGAGGAAATTCGAATATTTCTAACCAGGATAAATCAGCTGAGAGCATTTCTTCAACACATAAGCAGTTTAAATTCTCAAAGCCACAGTTCGTAATCTCCTCGTGACGCTGCTGCCTGTTCACGCTGTGAAGTTTCACAGTCTGCAGCAGCTCAGTGTGTCATGGAGCCTTTCACATGGTAACAACATACAGTTTTAGGATGTGAGGGGAAAGAAATCTTGTAAATCATCTAGTGTCGGGTCTAGAGGACTGTGTGGTTGCTGTACTCCCCCTGTCTTTCAGTTTGATGTAGTGCAGCCTTACAGTCTTAAGCAATCGTAGTAGAGACTAGGTGACTTATTATATGAGGTCCTGTGACCTCAGGACTGTGGGCAACAGTGTTATGAAGGAACTTGATTTGGCACACACCTAATTTATTGAATGAGCTGCACATAATCCTACAATAACCGTTGATTTGACATGTTTTAGTGCCCCAGTCTTGTTGTGGACGAACTCACATTTCAAAATTTGTTGTGTTTGTGTTGTGTTCTCTCTGTTTTCTGCCAGGTGATGGTGACCAACGTGACGTCCTTGTTAAAGACGGTCAAGGCTGTGGAGGACGAGGCCACTCGGGGCACCAGAGCGCTGGAGGCCACCATCGAGTGTATCAAGCAGGAAATGGCGGTGAGGACGGTTGAAGGGATGAGCAAGGATTAGATTATGGATTACACCGATTGATGCTGAATGATGATTTGAGTTCAGGAACAGAGACACAGCAAACTAAGGCTCCGGTCAGTCTCTCTGTCAGATTTGCATTCTGCTTGTCAACTGACACCAACCGACTTTGTCCTTTCCAGCTATTTCAGTCCAGGGATCCTCCCAACAAGACCACCACACCTGAGGAGTTCATTCGCATGACTAAAGGCATCACCATGGCAACTGCCAAAGCAGTGGCTGCGGGGAACTCTGCCCGGCAGGAGGACATCATCCATACAGCCAACCTCAGCCGCAAAGCCATTTCAGACATGCTCACCACCTGCAAGGTTCTTTTTTTAATCTATCTATACGTCTAGTGTTGTAATGTGTGAAGAAGCCTTTTTTTAATTTACTCACCCTTGTTATTGTGTGAAAGATCTGGAGAGTCCAAACAAACGTGATGTGGTGAGAAGGTGCAGTGTCTCACAGACATCTGGTCGGATGAATGTGCAAGTGATTTAACGTAATAAACAATCTCTGGGAGGACGACCGACCCACGTTCTCCTCCTATGTCACAGAAACATACAGCGGTCCATGACACAGGATCTACTTCCTGTATTTACGTTCGTTGTTCCCGCGTCAGACACATCTGACCAATAAGCAGAGAGAACTCACTCACTGATTCGGACCAAAGCAAACGTGCTAAGGTGTGAAAGTGACCTCAGTTCCTCTACTGAGTTTCCACTTAAGGAATCAGGTTCTAAATTTAGTTCTAGGGTGGTACTTCTAGCCCCAAAGAAGCTAAAGAAGATCAAGGAACCCTTGCGGCAGAGCCTGTAACACTGAATGTTACTGATTGGTTGAATAACGTGCAGGATTTTGCTCACACACACCATTTTTCTCAAAACTTGCACACGTTAAAAAGTGTCCAACTCTCGAGCTAGGAAAGGTTCCTGGATGTTAGTTCCCGGCAAAGAAAAGTAGCAGGAACTTTCCAGTGTAAATGAGTCTTATGTGTTCCTGTCTCTCAGCAAGCGGCCTACCATCCAGAGGTCAGTGAAGAGGTGAAGAACAGAGCGCTGATGTTCGGATCAGAGTGTACGACTGGATACATTGAGCTACTGGAACAAGTCTTACTGGTAGGTTGAACACTGTGTCAGTAAGTTTGAATCATTCTCAGGATGAAGCCAACCTTTAGTCTGATAAAGTTGTTTAAGGTGTATTTTAATTCAGGTTTGTCTAAATATATTTTTAATGCTATAACCCACATTGTGTGCGTGTGCGTGTGCGTGTGCAGGTCCTGCAGAAGCCCAGTTCAGAGCAGAAGCAGCAGCTGGCAGCTTGCTCCAAACGAGTGGCTGGAGCCGTCACTGAGCTCATTCAGACTGCAGAGGCAATGAAAGGTAATGACACACACAAACGCACACTGACATCTTTTAGTGTTATAAGTGATGAACTCAAATCTACATCAGTACATTATAACTTCTCATTTATTTTTTTACTAATGAAGCTTCAAACAAAATCTGTCTTTTTTGATAATGACCAGTAGGAGGCTTCATCTATAACATAAAACATTTTTAAGTCCTCAAATAACAGAGAAGCAGAAACATCACTTAACAAACTCTTGGTAATAGTCATGTCCTCCTTCTCTTGCCACAGATGCAGGTAAGTTAGCACTATTTTCTGTCCTGCGACTGATTTCACCAGTTGTGAGCCGTTCAGCACCTTCTTTCTTCAGCGCTAACATTGATTCATTTCTTCTCATCCTGAAATCCAGCTGCTCTCAGGCTTCTCGAGTGTTTATCTAGTCAACTCCATCCATCACGCTTTGTTTTGGTGTGCCATTTCATCTTAATTAGATCTCCATCTTTAATGCAGTGAATGGCAGTTTGGCGCCTCCATCAGCTGTGCATGGGATGTGATGATACATGGCACCTTCTTTTTTTTTTTTCTTTTTTTTTCTGTGTGATCACTCGGTTTTTGTGACGCATGTACTGTTGACACACTGCTTTGTGAAGTAGTTTTTCACATCAGATTTTTTCAAATTTGCATCTCGGTAATAATTGTGCATGTGCACTCGTGCCACAGGTTCAGAGTGGGTGGACCCAGAGGACCCGACAGTGATTGCAGAAACGGAGCTGCTCGGAGCTGCGGCGTCCATCGAAGCAGCGGCGAAGAAGCTGGAGCAGCTCAAACCCAGAGCCAAGCCCAAGGTGAGTGACTGCATGACTGAAGAGTCACTTTTAGGGAGAACTGTTCCTAAAGGAGCTTTATGGACGTTATGAATCATAAAAGCAGAAGTTTTATTGCAATTTCATGTAAATGTCGAAGCAGCAGAAAATATAAAAACTCTATTAAAAGTGAAAGTCCTGTATTCAAAATGCAAAACTGTTTAACATACAGAAAGTACAAGCACCCATTAAAATCTGTATATTTTTCATTAGCGGGTCAAAGAAAGAAAGTCATCTAATATTTTACTTGCTAATGTAAAAAGTAATGTAACTTATATAAACTTATGTAAAAGTGCAATGTGTAATCTGCAAAATCTTAAAAAACTGAAGTACTTAAAACGTACATAAATTATTATATTAGATTAACATTACTAGATGTTCTTGGACTGTACAGTAAATACAACACTATACATTATACAAAAGTTTGTTGATATTCTGCACTGGTCTGTTTGTTGTTAATATCTCATGGTGATTAAACAAGTGTTGTGTCTCGTGCCATCTCCTCCCTGATTACATATCCCCATCAACAATGTCTTTGACCTTTAAAGGTGCAGCGTGAAAGATGTCGAGTGCTCTATCAGCACAAATGGAATATAGCATTCATGCATATGCTGTCATTGGTGTGTAATCACCTGTAAATACCAACCAGTACTTTTTGATGTAGTCGTAGGAGACGACATGACGACATTCTGTAATCTCACCACTAGATGCTGTTAAATCTTTCACTTTTTACATACTGTACCTTTAATACTTTGACTTTACCTTTCACCTTGAACTTTCTTAGACACTCACATTCTGCCCATTTCATTGGCTCTCCATGTCCACCAACATTTTTACCTTTTAGTTTTTATCTCTGTAGCTGATTGTTGAGGTGAAGACCCCCCCCACCTCATCAGCTTTATATTATCCCCTCATTCCACACAACACATCTGCCATGCTTCCCCTTCTTCTCCTTCTCCACTCCTCTGTCTCTTCCTCATCATCATCATCTGTCTGTGCTAGTTCTAGCTAAAGTCTGGCTCTCAGTTAACACCCCTCCCCTTCCCTGCCTGCCCCCACAACCCGGAGGCCTTCTCTGCAGGGCTCTGTCTGATATGTTTGATATATTAGGTTGTTATTCAGTCCCAACTATATATCAAACATATTCCTACAGTGTCCCGCTCTGTCTACAGACTTGTTGTGTGAATGTGTTTGTGCATGGAAGTGTGTGTGTGTGTGTGTGTGTGTGTGTGGGTGTGCGTGTTTAAACAAGCAGGCTTTAGTGTAATTGGATGTACAGGACTGACAGATAACGTTTGTGCAGAGTATTGCTTCCTCTCTGGTTGCATATAGCTCCTTGTCAGCCGTTGCATTTTTAATAAGATGCTTTGTATCTGGCCGTGTGAAGCTTTCTGGATGTCATCTTTTGTTCCTTTTGGTCACAAAGTGTTTCAGTATTCATGAGAAAATGATGACTCAGAACCCAAACAAAGTCCCATTTAAGAGGATAAGTGGTGAATCACATTGATTTGCTTTCAGTGTAAAAGTCTTGAGGTAGATGTATTATGCATTGTGTTATAAACTCAACGTCTATTTGAATGTGGTTAAAGTGAAGTGAATTGTGTGACTTTGTAGAATAAGTTGACCAGACTTATATATGCAGTCAGAGTGAAGAACCTTGATTTAACTTGACTTTGAATCCTGTCTGACTGATCCAATCTTCTCCTCCTATCCAGCAAGCGGATGAGACGCTGAACTTCGAGGAGCAGATCCTGGAGGCAGCAAAGTCCATCGCTGCAGCCACCAGCGCTTTGGTCAAATCAGCCTCAGCTGCACAAAGAGAGCTGGTGGCTCAGGGCAAAGTGGGCTCCATTCCTGCCAATGCTGTGGACGACGGACAGTGGTCACAGGGACTCATCTCAGCTGTAAGTTGCTGGGTTATGCAGTTTACAGACTGAGAGGTGAATTTCTTAACAGCATTACTCAAGTTTACTTTCTCTGCCAGGCACGTATGGTAGCTGCAGCTACCAGCAACCTGTGTGAGGCAGCCAACGCATCGGTGCAGGGCCACGCCAGCGAGGAGAAGCTCATCTCTTCAGCCAAACAGGTGGCAGCCTCCACCGCCCAGCTGCTGGTGGCCTGTAAAGTGAAGGCAGACCAGGACTCTGAGGCCATGAGGAGACTGCAGGTAAACACAACAACAGGGCTCGTTTTTCTGCATTATGAAAACTTAAAGTTCAAGCAGAGTATTTTTAGATTGTATTGGTACTTTTACGTTAGTTGATCTCTTCCTCCTGCAGATTGCTGGAAATGCTGTGAAGAAGGCGTCGGACAACTTGGTGCGGGCCGCTCAGAAGGCGGCGTTTGACAAGGCAGACGAACACAACGTGGTGGTGAAGACAAAGTTTGTGGGTGGAATAGCACAGGTAATGATTTCAGGCACCGCTGTAACATATTTGGTTCCTGTTGACTGCTTCATGTGATATCAAGAGTGAGTTTTCGATTGCTGATTGGGAAATATTAGTTTAAGTGTTGCAATGGAAAATGTCAGTCTGGATTAAAATGTATATTTAGTAGTTAATTCAACATTTGCAGCAATCAAATTTAACAATTTACTATTAAAGCTGTTCTGCTGTGAAATAATAGGTGAATTGTCACATGCTTTAAATGAAGTTGTTTTTGTCTGTCTGTGCAGATTATTGCAGCTCAGGAGGAGATGCTGAGGAAGGAGAGAGAGCTGGAAGAAGCCAGGAAGAAACTGGCTCAGATCAGGCAGCAGCAGTACAAGTTCCTGCCCAGCGAGCTACGAGAGGACAACAACTAATTATTCAACCAGTACTATCGCTGGTGCATACGCTTAAAGCAGTGTGAAGAAGAGCACATACTGTGTGTTTGTGTGTTACATTTGTGTCCCTCTTAATGGCACACATGGTCAGGTATGTGGCCTACAGTGACTTCAGGTATGTTGTGACTGATTTAACAAACCGGTAAAGCCCAAGTCGACAGTGAACACTGACTGACTACATGGAAAGATGTTGACATCAGAAATACTACTGCGTGGAACTGATTACTTTCTGAAAACGACATAACGATTGCGGTGATTTGCCTGAAGAGCTGCTTTTTTTCCTCCTGTATAGCATGAACTACTTTGACTGATGTAATCTGAACCAGAATGTGACATGCTTGGGACAAACAATGCAGCTCGTACGCTCTCATGTTTGCCCCGTAAGTCTCTTTTGTTTTACTGTTTGCAGCTCCAGCTCATTAACTTGTAAGATGAAGAATTGATTGTATTGCTACTCATACAGACACTTAACCGCAAGTCAGTCAGAGAGCGAAACGATTTCAGTGTTTGTTGACCTTCATGTTTCAATCTGGCTTCTTTATTCTGTTCAAACAGGTAAATCACATGATCACAGTCTTGGGTTCAGTGGTCATTAACCCTAACATGAAGGTAATGTTTTGCATATTTGTGTTTGTTGGACCATGCAGTAAACGTCTTTTAATGCAGACAGTGATATGAGCTTTACTTTGCCTTGTTTCTTGTCATTTTTATGCAAACGTTTTGAGGGGTTCTGTATACAAAATGTGTTTTTTAAGATGCAACTAATTCTACGTTTGCCTGTGAATAGAGGTGCCACCATGTGAAACCACCAAGATTCAAGGAGCATTAGGTTACCATGTGGTTACTATGTGAATGCTTTTCTACACAGGAGACATCACCATATAGGGAATATTTATTACTCTTGAGTATTTTAGCAAAGACGTTTTTTGGGAGGTGCAAGTAGTTTTGTTTATTTTCCACCACTAGCAGAGCCTATTAGATATCATCTCTATTAGACATCTCCCCAAGCTTCATTACTACTTACCATTTACCATTATTGAGACCTACGGTACCTGCAGTTTAAACAGAATCAGATCATGATGCAATATTATGGGTGGTGCTGTAGGGGGCAGTCTTGGTTTCCCTGAATGACATGCAGTGCATTCTATGCACTCTGTACTTTGTCTGATGATTTCTTCTCCCTGCACATATGCTGTAGGTCTTCCTGTCATTATTTTCTAATCCAGTGTTAGAAAGCAAATTTCCCAGCAATACTCATTCACTGCCAGGGATTGATTTGAGTGGATTCACCTTTAGTTCTGTAAAAACAAAAATCTGAAAATAACTTAGCAATAAGCAAACTCTAATTGCAGTTAAAATACCTGAATTGAAAGTGAAGTGATCGCAGCACTAATCCCTGCAGTTAGACCTTCTCCTTTCTTTTTTTTTTGTGCGTCAGTGTCTGAATATAAGGGTGCTCCGTGTGACTTCACAGAACTTAATTGTTTGATTGTAGTGTGTCTGGTTTCCTTGTCTTACTATATGACGCTGTGTTTCAATATTAAACAGTAGTATATTGTAAGATTAGGTCCTGCAGTGACAGTGCATGGCTTTGTGCTTCAGGTGCATCTTTTGTTTACGCAGCAACAGATTTGAACCTTTAAGGAAGTGCTGAGCGATTCTGGCCTCCTCAAGCAGCTAAAGACAGGCCGTCACTTTTCAGTTTTTTAGAGTTGGGTCCGGATTCGAGGTTGTTTTTTTTGACATTGTATTTCATGTGTGAGGCTGTGTGGGGGTCCACTGTTTATCAGTCCAGTCTGTAGTGTCATTATTAGTGCCTTAGTCTGTAGCCCATACAGTGTCTGGTCTGCTTGAGTCACAGTTTCACCTCATCGGTCAGTAGAAGGTACTGGATAAGCAGTTTTTTGGGGAATGTAGGCTCACGTCTGTGGGTTTTTGAGCATTGTCCCACTTGTTAGCATACTGGTCCTCTCAAGTGCTGAAATAGCTGCATCCCTTTTCTCTTTTTCTCTCTCTGCCACATGTTAGGCCTTTTGAGGGGGTGACAGAGGAGCTGTCCACCAGTCAGAAAACAAGTGTTGCAGTTTAAGATGTACCATCAGTATGTACAGTATATTATATATGAACACATTTTTGTACTGCATTCCGTGTGCATATACTCCAGTGCTTCTAAACTACGACAGACCTGAGATACGGGTCCGTCAGCGGCTGTACTGTATGTTATGAAGTCACTGAAATGTTATGGACGGGCTTTTATTTTCTCTCGTGCTTTTAAGCCTCTATGAAAGATACATGTGATAAGAACATTTCAATATATAACTGTCACCATTAAGATGTCGTGACGCATTTCAATGATGTGAAGTAATTGAAGTGTTCCGTATGTCCTTCTCCCTTAACCGAAATAAAATGATGAAGTTAGCACAGTAAAGATAAGCGACAACGTACAATATTAAAGATATTTATCTGGCCTCAAAACTATTTTTTGTATTCACTGAAAATAAAGCATTTCAATGTAACTAAGATATTCTTCATGTGGGTTTTCTTTGTCTGTTGTGTGAGCATTTACACAGGGGAAATCATCATCCTCTATGTGGTCAGACCTTTGTTAGTCTCATCCATGATAAAAAAAATTGTCCAGCTTGGTTTGAAGAAATCTAAAATAAAGCAAAGGAAATTTCTGATCTCACATTAACACAAACTATAAACACGTGGCAGTTTTCAATCCTCATCACATCACGTTTGGTGCTCAACATACATTGAGTTGTGATACCCAGGCCCATAAAGACTCCACCAGAATTTGAGTTTGTGGGGTGGTTTGCTAAATACATTCTGTGTTTCAGCATCAGTGCTGGCAGGATGCTGAAACACTACAAGTACTCCAGTCCAAGTGGATAACAGAGAGGTGTGTTCTGGCGAGGGAACAAGGGCTGTTTAAGTGCGAGATGGTATTTCTGAGTCAGCACTGAACCTGAGGCTATATTGAGTCCAGACTATGAACTGAGACCCGTGCTAAATTTGTCAGGCACTAAACTTTGAGGAGGCAATGTCATTTACAGTGGCACAGCTGCTCCCAGCTCTGCTTTTAAATCTGGCATTTTCTCATGAAGTCAGTTTTTAATACCACTATCACGAACGCTTCTCCAAGTGACACAAATCTAAATCTTAGTGACTGTTCTAACATTTTCTTGTTGGTACTGGATGTGAGGCCCTGCTGCACTGACTTAGAATGCATAAACCCCAGCTGAACGGGCGAGGGCGTTGAATTTAATGTGGACAAGCAGCTGATCAAAGACAGCTCATCCATTATTTTTATGTCCTAAATCTAATTATAATGAAAGTCAGAACGTGGGTACAGTTACTAATGAGTGTAGCATGCTACACATAGCAGGATAGAGGCTTCAGCCATGATTACCAGTCATGCTATATGTAAACAGGTAAATGATTCACTACTTTTTCTTAATGTTACTGCTTCATTTTTGACATTTTCTTTACAATAAAAATATC
>JAUBNQ010000017.1:2347907-2362700 GCA_032353495.1 Ctenopoma kingsleyae | reverse complement strand
ACGTAAAAACCTACGTAGTCCTCCTTGTATTTCAGACAGTGTGCTCATCACATATTTTTCTTCCCATCAGAGGAATGAAGGTTATTGAGAACAGGGCAATGAAGGACGAGGAGAAGATGGAGCTGCAGGAGATCCAGCTGAAAGAGGCCAAACACATTGCTGAGGAGGCTGACCGCAAATACGAGGAGGCGAGTTTCTCAGCTGTTCTCTGCACTCTGACCTGAGGCTCGGCATTCTGCACATGCCTTTATTTTAGTGCGACAGCTGACATCAGTGGCTGTCCGACGCACGTTCTCCTTCTCTGTGCAATAAACGATTGTTACAGTCAGAGTAAAAGCGTAAGGGAATTTTATTCCAACTGTAGGTCGATGGGGACTAAACTTTGCATATTGTGACTACAGGTGGCCCGTAAGCTGGTGATCATTGAGAGTGACTTGGAACGTACAGAAGAGCGTGCCGAGCTGTCTGAGAGGTAAGCTTTTCCTTTCCTTTTCCTTCCTCCAACTGTTTCCTAAAGACTTAAGTTTGTAATTCTTTCTTCCTTCGGTCTGTGGGGTCCGCCTGCTTGTTCAACGACATCGTGAATCTACAGCAAATGCTCCGAGCTCGAGGAGGAGCTGAAGACCGTGCAGAACAACCTGAAGTCTCTGGAGGCTCAGGCAGAGAAGGTAAGTGGGCAAATTATCCACATTTACAAAATGTGTGCATGTAGCAGAACTTGTTTTTGTTTGGCTAACGTCGACTCGTGTTTGTAACCACAGTACTCGCAGAAGGAGGATAAATATGAGGAGGAGATCAAGGTTCTGACAGACAAGCTGAAGGAGGTGAGTTGGGTTATTTAAAATGTAGTTTATCCATCATATGTTTGCTTGTCAGAGGTATTCCGTGTGCTGACTGGATGTTTTTTTGTGTGGTTACTTTACTGTTAGTGCTCTAATCATCCTACAGGGCTGTGGCCTGTAATGTAAGCCCCTTAATGGGAATAGCTAATGTGCCCCTGTATTTCCTTCACTCAGGCTGAGACCCGCGCTGAGTTTGCAGAGAGATCAGTCGCCAAGCTTGAAAAGACCATCGATGACCTGGAAGGTATGAATCTTTTCCACTTGATTTTCACAGCACGTGAGGAAATGTTTGTTACTACTCAGGCAGTCGACACTAAATGAAACTTTTTGGAGATGATATTGCAAAGGGACTTTCATAAGAGACAGGTTGTTGGTCGTCTGCTGAGGGTAGGGGGAAGAAACATAGCAATGATTGAGAGGCCAGCGTGATAATATTCACGTTGGCAGAGACCTTTCTCACCTCAGTGCCGTTTGGCATTCTGGTGCAGTGACTGTTCAAGGCCAGCGAGTCTCGAGCAGCTCTGGCAGGGTCACGGAACATGTGAGGCAGTTTCTCTGTGACTCCTCAGGAATCTGACACAATATCAGCAGCTGTTCCATGCGCCCCCTCCTATTTCTGTCCCGCTTTTTTTTTTTTTTTTTCTTCTCCATTTGTCTTTTCCGTTTAGACTTCTGTTGTCTGACCACGCTGTTGTTTTTTTCTGTCTTCGTTTTGCAAACCCCTCACTGCCACTTCATATTTATTACAACAATAGATGAGCTGTACGCCCAGAAACTGAAGTACAAGGCCATCAGCGAGGAGCTGGACCACGCCCTCAACGACATGACTTCCATGTAATTCACCACCTGCTTGTGTCTGTGTCTTAGATCTTAGCACCACTAATCACTCTTACAACCACAATGTCTCCCTCTTGTGGCATGTTTGAGTGCAGTGATTATTTCATTCTGCTAAATTATACTATAGATTTTTTTTATTTTTTTTTATTCATTCTTCTTTGCTTGTCTTTACACTACATATTTTTCTTTAATCATTTCTAACAACAAACATTTATTTATTTAGTTTCACTCATTGTTTCTGTCTTGGTTCTGCGTTTCTTTCCCTCCTTTCTGCATGTCATTTATTTTCCATTCATTCATTCTTTTTATTTCTTCCAACACTTTTGTTGTTCTCCTTTTTTTTCCCCCCACAGCTAAATCCGGAGGCTGCTTGAGCTTCGTCTCTCCTGTGCAGCGCAGACCAACTTTCTGTTCTCCTTTTCGTCTCTGTATTTCTTTACTGTCCCGCTCATACTGCACATCGGGCCGCTGCTGCAAAGTCTCTTATACAGACCTTTTCTGTAAAATAAACATTCTGCAGTCTCTGTCGGCCCTTTCCCATTTTCTCCTGCAATGTTTCGTCATTTCCATTTTCTCACCTTTTATTTTTGATCTTTGTCCTTTTGTTTAATTCCTGTTGTCGAGTAGCTTTTGAATAAATTCTGAAGCTCCTCTTCCAGTCACTGTTCATTTTTCTGTTCGAGAAGACTGTTATGCTGTATCATGGCAGTATTGGGGTGTTAATAAATTATATTTACTTATAACAAACAAAGTGTTCACAAAAAATACAACAGTTGTCCTATGAATAAGAAGACTAAAGGAAAATAGTCATTTTTTTTAAAGTTGCAATTCTTACAGTTTCAGTTCTAGTCGATTTAGCGACATCTGTGGCACGTGGCAACGTCGAGTGTGGCTTAATACTAGACCAGCAGGAGATCCTCACTGTTGTAGGGAAAAGAAGTTAGTCAGTTAAAAAGCCACAGCAAATGTTAAAGGGCATCAATGAGCAACATGTCTTTGGGTAACAGTCCGGACAGCAACTTGGTGACAGCGGGGGACAAATACAGTGAGTTATTGCTTTAGTGTGACGTGTTCATGAGGTCGACAGTTCAGCAGCTTGAATACAAACTGCCACTTGTTATGATTATCATCGAACTAACGCTAAATCTTTGTCTTTGCACTAACCTGCCCTCTGTCTCTTTCCCTTTTCTCTTTTCTGCTTTCTGACTGTCAAGACCATCTATACAAGCAGCTTGAGAAAAACCGTCTTCTGACCAATGAACTGAGAGTAGCCTTAAACGAGGCGTAATGTAGAACAGGCTCTCTTATGCTTCCTCCAAGCGTCCAGGCAAATTGGCTATCGCTGTTATATAAAAAGAGCGTAGACGACTGTCTACACCACACTACTTTTAAATTCAAGCAGTGCTTTCTGCAGATGGAAGATTTTGACATTATGCATGCTCAAAATGCACTTTCAGATGGGAGGTCAGACAACCTTTGGCTATGAACGGTTCAAGCATTTGATACATTTTCTCAGTTATGTTCAAGGCTGTAGCACATCATCATCTGCATGATGCTGATATTTGTGAGGTAATGACTCTCGAGGCCGACAGCAGGGGAAGAATGAAAATGCTTAAAAGTTGTCCTGGATCCCTTCTGCATCCCTGAATCCACCTACAAAAACAAGAACAAATCAAGTTCTCGTATAGATGTAACTTAAGATTTAGTGTGTTTTACTCTACTGAGAACCAAAACTCTCATTATTTTTGCTTTACTTATTTGACTTGCTGTGTTTCTGCAGTAGGATTGAGATGATACTGACACTCGCATGATGGTTTCACTTTAAGACCCCCGGTTACACCTGGTATCAAGATGCATGTGATCGGATCATAAGTGGACTCTCGAGACACATCACCGTTTACACAGAGACACATTGGTGTACAGCAGACCATTTGTGTCGATATTAGTACTGCTGCAAAATTTATCAAATGTGGTTTGGACAGATTCCTCTGACTGAATGGAAATTGGGTGTCTTGTTTCACTGGCGCACCAACCGCATGTGATTGGATCACAATCAGTTTCTGTGGCTGTTTACACTTGTGTTTAGCTCTGTCCACTTGTGACCCGATCGCCCGAGGCACATCTCAATACCAGGGGTATACTGGATCTTGGATGGTTCTGAGCCCTGTGACGTGTCCCTGATCTCACAAACCCACCGTGGTAGTGTGTTAGATATGTAACATCTGATTGAACAAACCTCCTGTCTCAGTAATACTTCAGGAGCAGCAAGGATGGAGAGCAGACCATGAGTACTATACACAGAAAGCCTGCACACTGTGTCAAACATTATTGACCATGTAGTCTGTGACGTTTTGGTCCTATAATCGAAAGGTGTCACATGTAACTATTAAATGTCACCTCCTACCAGACAGCAGGTGTGAGGTGTAAAAAGTGTTGCACTATCAAACACTGTCCCGACTGTAGAGTAAGAAAGATTTTCCCATATAAACTTCTAATAGATGTTAAAGATTCACGTGAAACTGCTTGGAGGGGGTTGTTCATTTCTATTGCTGTCTATAGCGTGAGTATGATATATATACAGTAAGCTTTGAAGATTGGACTAAAGTTGTATCTGTGCATCTTTGCACTCTTTTTATTTTATTTTATTTTTTTAAACTGATGCAATGCTGTATTAACAGATAAGATCACACGTGCTAAAGAAGAGAACCTGAGAATAAAGCAGCTAATGGATCAGACTCTAATGGAGATGGTTGACATTTGAACGAACCTTGTCCCTCTCCCCACATTGCCTCGCCTGCTCTGACCATGGCTGGCTCCCATGTACGGCTGCTACAGATAATGTGGGGAGTCACGTTTGTGTCTCTGGACTTTGTCATCCTGAAGAAACGAGCTCCACACGAGGAAGCACAAACGGCACTGTCGAGCTACAGCTAAACTGCACTGTTTCCATTACACACTGTAATCAAAGGTCAGTTAAAATTCATTGTACGTCTTTATTAAGTTCATATGTACACTGCAGTGGCAGTTTCTAAAACTAATTCTATCTAAAAACCAAATCCTCCTTCATGAAGGCGATGTTCAGTTTTTTTTTAATAGAACGTTTATGGAGAGGTTTGGGTTCAGTGGAGTGATAATGTAGTAGACCCTGGTTTGTGCTGCATCATACAGAGACCTGTTTGTAGTTACACCTCATTGGTGTAAATGGGGTGAACAAAATAGTCAAATTGTATAATGCCATACAAATCAACAGCACCATAAACTACAGCTTCAAAAACAACCATACATTTTAGTCAACGCCTCTCTGAAATGGCTTAAACAAAAACTGAACGTGAGGATTTATTGTATAAGACTGAGATTAGTTTTAGCTCAGTGTACCTAAAACTCCTCACAGTTGGGAGGATTTGCACTCTTTCTGTCAAAAATACTGCACATCACCGTGAACAAAGCCATACATTAAGCCAAGGTTATATAAAAGGATTTTTTTATTATGTGTACTTTTGTAACATTGCATGTTTCTTCTGTATTGTACACATTTATTCAGTGTCAGGGATGTTGTACGCTTCCAGTTTAGCAAGGGAGGAATTCTTAGCACTGTTGCTTGAATGTGCTGTTTTGTTCCAGCCTAGTCAAAGAAGTGTTTTTGCACTATCTTCACTTTTCACGTTTGTTTCTGAGAAACTGTTTTTTTTCTCATTTGTCTCATTTTATCTGGAAATGTAAAGATCATGAATAAATGTTTGAACGAAGTATAAATAACTCGAAGTCTGACTTGATTACAAATGTTTCTGTAGTGTTTCACAATACATACTGATCAGCCACAACATTAACACCATCGCATAAAGTTAATTCTTCCCATGCTGATCTTTATCCACCACAGTGTTAACAGCACCAAGTTCAACATCTTTACTTTACTGTCAAAGTACTTTAAGAACAAGTACTTTGCTAAAAAGTTGACTTCTTGGGCATCAATCCAACAGAGTTACTGGTAAAAAGCACTATTTACTCTTAATGAATGTTCATGTCTAGTACAGATTTGTTTCACATGTCTCATAAATAAGGTTTATACA
The DNA here is from genome assembly GCA_032353495.1 of Ctenopoma kingsleyae. NCBI lineage: Eukaryota > Metazoa > Chordata > Actinopteri > Anabantiformes > Anabantidae > Ctenopoma > Ctenopoma kingsleyae. The sequence goes on along the minus strand of JAUBNQ010000017.1, from coordinate 2,356,954 downwards.
GAAATCTGTAATGTCCAGGCTTTAAGTTTAATTCATGAACAGATTCAAGGGCACAACCTCTTCAGAAACTTTGAGAGAATATAATTTGATAAATCATGCATAAATTTAATTTCTTCCATTGAGAAATGTACCCTTTAGTTCATAGCAAAAAAAAAAAAGTAAAAACTATCTAATGTGAACCAATTTCACTTTTGTGCTGCGAATTGTAAACAAACTTCAGTAATGGTAATATAAATTAAGTCTAAAACATATGTTACTATAGAGACTTTGGTGTACAATGGGGGAAAAAACAGCTGGTGAAGGTGGAGCTGACTTTAACTGACTTTAAGTACTGATACATGGTTAATACTTTATTTACCTGTTGATTATATTCTGTAGTATGAATCCACATCTGCAAAGTAGCTTGTAATTAATATTGGATAAACGTGGTGTAAAACGTAGACCCTGATATCGTAATGGAAGTAAGAAAAAATAAGTAAAATGAATATTGAGTAAATGTACTTAGTTACTCACCTGAGTACAAAAACGTAAATGTGTGGAAACTTAAACTGCGCCAGCTCCTCCTGGCCGCAGGGGGCGGTGTGTCACCATCAGAGCTCTGCGCAGACCCGGAAGAGCAGAAGTGAATGTTCGTCGCTGGGCAGTCGCACGGGAGAACCCCCGACTGGAAAGAGAAGTATGGGTGAAAATCAAGACTTTACAGTGTCTTTACTTGAAAGTAAAGCTTCGTACGTGCTCAGCAATGTTGCTGAAGTGGTTGAACGAATTCTGACCTTCGTACCAACCAAGTCGCTTCTTCGAATCGCAAGGTAACTGGACATGTTTGTATGCTAAACGTAGCTTAGCTAGTTAACGCTAAGTGTTTACAGCTAAAACTGTTTTTCACATTCGGATACGTGTGGGGCAGCTTCAGAACGAACTCTTTCACTGTGTCTGACGTATATGCTCTCAGGTGGTGAGTCGTGGTACTTCAGATGAACATGTGCTGACTGACTAACCGTCTTGCTGTGTGTGGTTGTCTCGGTGGTGAAGCTGATTATGTTTGTGTCTCTCTTCAGTGTGTGCAGGCTGTGGAGAAACTGTGCCTGCAGAGTGCTGAGGACTCCGCAGCGGCCGACCTGGGTGTCAGCCTGTGGACCGTCCAACACAGAGGTTCACGCCCTCTGCAGCATCCTGGCAGAGGAGGTGGAGGTAAATGATTACACGAACATCGACTTTCAGTTTACCCACTAATAGTCTAACATATTTAAGGCACTAATGTTAATTCAGCTGTTTGTATTCTAGCTGTGTTCAGAAACCAGTAAATTAATATTTTAAAACTGTTTCCTTCTCTTTACTCACAGAAAGTATTCCTCCTGCCTAAAACTGTTCTGGCAATGGTAGACTGTGAGGCCTTCAACGGACAAGCTTTTTGCTACAGACAGAATAAAGGTTTGTATTAAATGACGTGATGTGGCACTTCTGTTTCTTGTTTCAGCAACAATATGTCATCTTAAATTACATCTCATCATTGTCGGAGTTGTGACGTAAGCCAATTTTGTCACAATTTGTACTGTAAACTTTGTTAAAAGTGTTAGCATTTATGAGCTAGGTCTATGTTGCCATTTCCTTTGTTCCTCCTTTTGTTGCATTTCAAACAAATTCCAATATACATATTTACATGAACAGCACCATATCTGTGCGTCAAATGGCTTCACACTAAAATAAATGGTCCTAGAGACTTATTATGCATTCACATAGGCCAGATAAAGAACACAGGTGGAATCAGGACAGAGAAGAGTTTACATAGCCTGTTATCCAAGATGATTTAGAAGGACCAGAATAAATAAAAAATGTTTGTCAGAAACCACTCACTCCTACGACGTATTTATATCATATGCAAATTTAAATATGTTTATGACATCCTCAGTGAAAGAATAATTTTATTGTGGTACTGACTTTTGGTTGTCTTTTGCAAATAAACCAGAGATGTTTTCTAAGATTTATTCCTGCTACAAGGCTGTGCTTCACAAACAGATTGCTTGTTGCCACTTTAAACACATTACTGAAATGCAAAAACAAGCAAGGTTTGTGTTTACGGGTAGCATTCGTTTAACTGCAATCCATTGGTGAGTTATATTTCTTTATATTTCTCCCCCTTTGTCTACACAGAATGCATTCAGACACACTAGTTAGTGTAGCTCCCTCTGCTTTATGACAGGGCTCAAAGCCCAACACATGATTGCTGTAGTCACCTGTGAAAAATAAAAGAAAATAGACAAAAAGATGCTTCAGGTCATGTTTCTACAGTATCAGATAGTGGATAGATGAGTTACCTCATATAATCAGTTGGTCTGATTATCTGCAGTTTAATATACATAACAGTAGAAGTTCAGCCTCAGTGGTAAGGAGAGAAGCCTTTTGTACTATTTTGTAAAACCATTTGATATAATTAGTGATTGAAATAAGTTTATTAAACAGCAAGCTCTGATGTTAACATGTTTCTCACGTACTCTGAAGCAAAAAGGAGTCGCCACAGTCCAGACACAGTTGAAGAACTGAAGATGGTCTTCCCCAAAGGCTGTGACATCATGGGCATTGCTACACCAGGCATAGTGTGTAAGTACTCCACCTTTCTGTCTCTCTTACTCATTCCTCATTCATAAAGAAAATAAAACCACCTCAAGGTAGCCACATACATGGAGCCATTTAATTCAGTATTAACATAATGTGGCCTTGTCCATGTTCCTCTAAAACAATGCTCCATATAAAATAAAGGCTAACCACATGTTGGATATTACTAAGATGAATAGTTCACCTTTCAGCAGAGAGTACTATGCATTAATCCCCACCCCTGCTACTTCTTTGGAAAGCACCACTGGTGGCTGCCACCTCCCTGCCTCTCTCTCTGATAGATTACCTAGTCCGCCTGGTGCTGTGCTTCCCATTTCTCCATATAATCACAACCCTCCGGAGAAGTGACTCTCCGTCAGCCATGTTCCCTTTTCTTTAAGGTGATTGCTGATCAGGCCCCCATCGTCTATCAGGTGTAATGGCAGCCTCGGTGGTTTGTGATACCACTCATTTTGTGCTATTGCAGCTAAGGTTCAACATGGGGTCACCACACATGTCTAATTCAGCTGAATTAAATCTTTGTTTAGATAACATCGAACCTATAGATTTATTATAGGCTTGCCAAATAGCCTACAGTATGTCTAATTAAGGTTACACCATATTAAAAAGACTTATGATACATATGGAAATGGTATTTCCACACAACACTTCACAGTGGAAGAGGGAGATAAATGGCATACTGATGTACAGCATTTGATTAGTTTATATACAATGAAATGTTTTCTGTGATGAAATGTTCACCAGGGATCTACCTCAGCAAAACTGTAAGATTAGGGGTAGTACATGGAGCTGCCAGTCCTGATGATCCTGTGTATTTGTGATTGCACGTTCAGAGGTTTTCTCATTTGTGTGTTAGTTCATCTGTCTACGGAACTCAGAGTTTCGTGTGCTTTTGTTTGTGCCAGTGGCTATAATCTTATGTTATATGATTTCCTGACTTACTGGTCCTTTTGTGTGGTTGTAGTTTGTTTAAGATTTTCTCTGGTTAGCATATGTTGTCTTGATAATTTATTTTTTTTAAAAATCCAAAATTCAGTGCAAACCACATCATAGTTGGCTGGTAAATTTAGTACCAGAGACTGAATCGTGTGGTTATATGTCAACAAGGGTCAGTCAGTGACAAATAAAATCAATACAGCAGAAATATTATTTATTCTACTCTATCATTCATTGAATACCAATTAAACAAATTATATTTTGCCTAGATCTGTGTTCTTTCTTTTTTTTTGCATGATTTTCTTCTTTGCTCATGTCTGTAGTACAGAGAGAGGCCAAAGAATTTAAACTAAAATGAATGAAAGATAAGAAATTTTGGTGAAAATGGATCCTTTGCCAAGTTTGAAGCAGATCTATAATGGAACGTTAGAAAATGGATGCTTTCTTTTCCTCCATTATACATAAAGCATGAAAGTTACTGCATGAAGCTAATTACGCTGCGGTTCCTCATTACTCTCTGTGCAGTGACCCCCAGTGGCTCCTACCCCAGCCGTCCTCAGGAGTATCAAGAAGGGGAGGCTGGTTTTGCACTCATGTTACCCAATATGGAAGGTGTCCATATCAAGCCCTTTCACTTTTGCAAGAAGTCCATTTCCCCAACTGCGTTAAAAGAAGCAGGTGAGTGCAGGCAGTTATTTAGTAATCTAAACTAAGACATGCAAAGCTCATTACCTATTTCAGAACTTAATTTTTGGATCAGTCTTGAATTTGTTTGTATTTTTTTCTCTTCAGGATTAGTTGACAACCCAGAGCTACGTGTGGTGCTGATGTTTGTCTATGAGGCGTATAAATCTGGAGGACCAAGCTTCCTCAACCAGATACTGGAGCCTCTGGCTAAGAGCAAAGCTCTGATCGCCGGAGGACTGGTAGAAAGTGTCTTCTCTCCTCCCAGACACTGGTGAGTTTGTGTTCTGCAGTAATACCAAGACTATTCTTGGATTAACGTGGGACAAGTTACTGGTACTATGAAAAAAATAGAAAAAGTACAAGTTCTGTGAACATTCAGGAACTCTGGTCATCCACAGCACCAGAGAGTTAAACCTCAGCTCATGTTGAAGTGTTTGATATCTGTATTTCTCTGTTTCACTCCCAATAGTTCAGGAGTAAATTGTCAGCACTTTTTCACACATTCCCTCTTTCATCATCTCTCACTCTGTAGTTGTAGCCAGGGTGCATATGGCGCGGTGGGCCTGGCCCTCAGTGGCCCTAAGGTGCAGGGGGCGTCTGTGCTCTTGGACCAAGATATCAGCACCCCAAAGGCGGCTGAAGACACAATCCGGCGGTTAAAGGCAGCCAAAATTCCCGAGCGGAACACTCTGGGATTCATGTTTGCCTGCGTGGGGAGAGGCCAGAACTACTACAACAATCAGAGCAATGTAGAGGCCGACGCCTTCCACAAAGTGTTCCCCAACACCCCGCTCTTCGGCCTGTTCGGTAACGGCGAGATTGGCTGCGACCGAATTGTTAAGGATGATTACACGCTGTGTGACACTGAAATGGACAGTCTGCAGCATGAGTACACTACAGTCATGACCCTGGTTCATCTAGGCTGACTGAACTGATCTGCAGTAACAACGGTCACACAGGGAACAAAACAACCCATCATGCTCCTGTTTGCTGTCAGGAACAACAAACGTACAAAATGTTCAACTGACATTACGACTTGAAATATTGCTGTCCCTGTCTCTGCTCGTAAAGCAGGAAAAGATCCCTTTAGCCAGTGTCATGGCATCATGTGGGAAGATGTGTCGCTTGGAGACTGTGAACACAGCTTCTTATTAAAACTAGTGAGTTTCACAGTGAGGACCACACACGACCCTGAAAAGAGAAATCCATCATTTCTGTAAACATCTGAATGTGATGCAGTGCTCTTGTAAGATATGTGTACACTTTTCCCCAGATTTCCCACAGGTGATATCTTATCTCCGGACATGGATCTCATGCTCTGTTTGCTTTGCAGGTGATTAGATTACACAGCAAAGGTACTTTTTACTCATGTAAGTATGGGGAATGTGGTTCTTCTTCCACAATATCAAGGTAGCTCTGATTTGAATGCCCTTCTTCCTTGTGGAGGTTTACACATAAGGTTTTTATGGAAGTTAAACCGTGTTAGTTGATTTGTCCACATGTCGGGTCATATCTCCTCGTTGGGCTTAATCGTTGGTTTATCTCCTCAGCTTCTGCAGCTTAAAAGAATAATTTGTTCTAAAGAAGAAGAAGAGAGCAGAGCAGCTGCTCATTTTGACTGTGTTTGTGACAGTGAGTAGCAGAAACCTTCAGTGTCTCTTCAACACTCTGCTCTTCTACAGTTTCCGACTTTGGGAGGCAGCAAGTGGGGGTTAGAAAATGTGACTCTTGCTTTGGGGGTCGTTACATATTAAAGAATGTAATTGGTGTTCTTCAACAAATTAGTTTCACATTTGGAAAAAGCTTTCACAATTTTACAGATGCCTTTATATAGGAGATTACTGGTCTTTGTAAAAGCTTTTTGAATGCTGCATATTTAGTGTCTGGATGTTTTTTCCTAGATGTCATCAAGGCATGACTTGATTCTCACTAAGCAGATAACCTTAATGACATAAAGGTGCAATTTCAAGTATAAACTGTACATTTCTTGGTCGGGTAGTTATGTTGAAAGTAGGTGATGCTAACTTTAGCTTTACTTTAATAAATTCAATGATTGTTGCAATGACCTTTCAATGTTTCACTTCTGTGACTTCTTCCTTCTGTGAATCATGTGCACCTCTGCTTTTGAAAAGGAAATTAAAATGTATTTTAAGTTAGAACAGTTGTTTTCCACTTTTCTACATGTGCCAAATTATATCAGTTCTGCTTCATTTCCTCAATAAATCACAAACATTTTGGGAATATTAATAGTTTTCCCCTCCATTAGTTTTTCCCTCACCTCAGCAGCATCTTTAAACCCCAGTCCCCCCCCAAGTCCACCGGGTTGTATGTCTTCTTAGTACAGGCCTACTACCAAGTTAATTCACATCCCCACTTCTGATTATCTGCGCACACCCAGAAATCCGAGCCTCGGCCTATAACGTCTCCAGCAGCCCACGTCCAGGCGCGTTGAAACGAAGGAAGAGGCGCCTGGGATTGATTGATGCGCGCTTCAACCATCGACTGGCTAATCCCGGTGAATGACAAACGGTTTAAGCCAATTGCTGTGAAGGCAATTTATATTCCCATAGTATCTTTATTTTGGGAAAGCATAAAAAACGCTCATGGCACGGAGAGGGACGACCTAGCAGGCGTGAAGCTAATAAAATCATCTGTGGCGATAATCCGCTCTCAGAATTGGCCTCAGTCGCTGACGGAGAAATCGGCTCCTTTAGGAGAACCTCCACGTCCACGCCGCGGCCAGCGTTTCTACACTGCTACGTCGTGACCGGAGCGATGCAAATGTCACACGATTCACTGGCTACTGTCGGTCTCCAGCGCTAAAACCGCGACGTTTTGATGGCGTTTGGATGAACATCGCCCCGTGTTTGCGCGGCCGCTGCGCGCTGTGGAAAGGGGGGTGGGGGCGTCGGGATAGAGCCGAGGCTCCGCCGGGCTCACTTCAGCACCTGGACAGCTCCTTTTCGCAGGTGTTCCCCGCTGCTCTCGCCGGGGAAACCCTCGGCTGGGGAGCGGGACCTGGAATCTGGAGCAAGGGCGCGCAGCCCTCATCAGGAGTAGATTACACCCAAAGGATCGTTATATGGTCGCTCTGTTACCAACCAAAACCTAATGTGATCCTGCCGAGTGACGATGCTCCTCGCTTTTGAGCTTCAGCCCTGTTTGGTTTTGCACTGAAACCCGAGCAGCGGTGGTGCTCAGCATAGCTGCAGCCTGCGCACACATGCGAACCTGCTGCTGCTGCTGCTGCTGCTGCTTCACTTACTCCGATCACCACCGAGGGAGACATTACTATCAGCGAGGGTGCAGCGGGAGGCACAGTTACCCGCCAACAATGTCAATCTCACACAGGTAGGTCGTTTGCTTCTAATAAATAATGCATTTATGTGCAGCGAGGGGCTCTCAGCGACTCTCGTTTAGTTTGTCATCTGTGGAACCTGGTACCAGCAAGTCAGTCGGTGCAGTTAGTACAGTTATTAGCAGGAGCATGGAAAGCGGGCATGCACTCATCTGTTAGTGGAGTCCTGGGTGTTTAGTATCAGTACTGTGAGCAGATAAATGCTGGACTTGGATAAAAAGTTCAGGTCTGGCGTTAACAGCATCGTTTGGTGACTGCTTGGAAGTACAGGCTGCAGACTTTGTCATGGTCTTCATTCAGAGACTTGTTAACTTTTCAAAAGCATTTGTCACCCATAGCTGTGAGGTTGAGGTGTCTTTAGCTTTGCTGTTCATCACTGTCACCAGAGGTGTATAAAGGACACAATCTCAATACTGAAGTAACGGTGCGAGTACATGCCCAGAAAAATACTTCACTACAAGTAGAGGTACTTGAAGAGCTGATTTTAACCATCTTATTCAATGACAGGAGGTTTATCCATAAATGATGCATCAGCATCTTATTAATATGTAATGATTTTATAAGATAAATCTAATCCTGCAAAAAGTAACTAGTAACTAATGATGTTAAAATTAATGTAGTGGAGTAAAAGTACAATATTTTCCTCTGATTTGTAGAGTAAAACCAATGTAAAATGATAAAATACTCCACTCAGCTCTGCAAATCAGTTTGGCATAAATATAATAAACAGCTGAATGATCACACCAGGAAGGTGAAGGTGATACCAGGGCGATGTGCTGCACTGCTTCAGTTTTTCCTATATTTTACTTTCACTGACATTAATGCTCCACATTCCTCGTAGGTTCAACATGAAAACAGCTTTGACCCGATGAGAAGTTGAACTGCAGCACGAAAACAGGCGGAAACGAGTGGAAACATTGTGATAACCACCACATCTCTCCCCTCTCTCCATCACCCAGCATCATGGCCAATGCTGAGTAAGTACAGTTCACACACAAGCTTCCCTCTCTGTCTCAGGTCTCCTTTACAGTTTCCATATGTAGTGAAAAAGAAAAGTTAAAGTACCACTTTCTGATCTTCAGATACTTTCTCTCGTTACTCTAGTCACCATTTCCCAGATCTCTGCTTCTCCACTTCTACAATAATGACCTTTATTCACTCAAACACTGCTACAGTTGAAGCAACCCTTGTCACTGAATGCTAAACACACACACACGCGCTCTGAGATGTAGATTCATGCAAACACACCTGCACAGTCCTGACTACAGAGCTTCCATTCTGCAGCCATAAAACACCATCACATCACTATATTGATCGTTTGTCTTATTAATATCTGTGAATGTAAAAAACTTCTCCACCTCCGGTTTTTCTACCAGCTTTCCATTTTTTAAAATCTGCACCTTGTGTGCACTGAGAACAGCTGATGCATTGCTGAGGGAACGTGTTGTAGCCT
>JAUBNQ010000017.1:2323949-2339923 GCA_032353495.1 Ctenopoma kingsleyae | reverse complement strand
GCAAACCTTTAATTAATGCTGGCGCAGATAATGAATATGATATTTAAGCATATAAAACCTGTTCAGTTTGAATATTTCAGTGAAGACCCGACCAAGACGGCAGTGTTACACAAACATTACTACAAACCCGGCAACAATGTCAGAAAAGAACAGAAACAACTACAAAACAATTTAATCCAAGTTCTTTGATTTCATTTCCTTCTGCAATCTCAGCATCACACTATCTACCCCCAGCAGTCTTTGAGCAAGGCACTATACCAGCAACTCCTCTGGTCCTCAGCAGTGTAGGATTGTGTGAGTGCTCAGTAGTTCCCTGGTGCTGAGTGGGTGTTTGTGAGCAACCCTCTCTGACCCTGTGCTCACTCCCCGAGGCCATGGCTGTAAATAAGAATGTGTTTTTAGTGAAGTAGCTGGGCTGAATAATTAAAATGTTTTTTTATCTGCACTGCTTTTGTGCTCATACATATACTCATGTTCAACAAACCTCTGGTATTTTCCTCTGTTACAGTATGTTCCCACAGTATCTTAGTGTCTGCTTTTAATATAATTGACATTTTATTGTGGTTTTAATAAAAAGAAATCAGAAAAGCTTAGACAGGGTGGATGGTGTGTTGCTCTGTTATAGTAATGTACGCCTTTCTCTTTGCTCTTTCCTCTGTGTGTTGGCATGTAACTAGGGAAGTGGAGCAGGCAGGTCTGTCAGACTTGGAGATCATCTCCCAGCCGGTGGAGGATGAGAACCAGTGCTTGTCTCCCCCAGTCCAGCTGGTGAGTTTTGGCTACAGAGATCTGCCCCTCACCGCTCTGGACCTGTCACTGGCTGGCTCACAGCTCATTTCCAATGCTGATGAAGACGAAAACAGGGAAGGGTGAGTGAAACAGCCTTTGTATGGAGAGATTTACAGTATTGGTTTAAATCAACTGTTTTGATTAATTTAAAGTGACATTTGCTTGTGTGAACAATTTGGCTGTGCGATGTGCGAGTGACTTCTGGAATTTTCTTCTATGTTAAAATGATTTTTCTTTAACCAGTGCACACGCTGAGTCAGTATTGAGCCATTCCTGCAGCTTATGAACACTGGTTTGTTTACAGAGGACATGCTGCTCAGTTTTGGGTTAATTTCAGGAGAAAACATCTGAAAATGTTTCTCTTTTAAGCTCACAAATGTCGTCATTTAGCTCACACAGTCTGCAGCAGCTCTTTGTGTGAAATGCTTCAAGAACCATTTCTAAACCAAACCCCAAACAATTACATACGTTAACCCATGAGTTTAATTAAAAATAAGACTGCACAAATCGATGTATAAATTATTCTCCCCTTTTTCCACCTTGTGATAATCACTCTCAATCACACTCCATTATGGACAAAGTGTTGCTTGTTTCTATGTGTTTTGTTTGCTGGACGATTAAGAGAATTCCTTTGATTCTTATTTTGACATGTTCAGGGTCTTTTCTCTTCTTACTAAAGAAGAGAAAAAGGCGGCATGATAGCTCAGTGGGTAGAGCAGTCGTCTTCAAACCCGAGGGTGAGCGGTTCGATTCCCAGTCCCGGGAAGCTACATGTCGAGGTGTCCTTGGACAAGACACCGATACCCCGAACCTTGGCACCTCATAGGGGCAGCCTGTCCACGAAGAATTTCCCCAAGGGCGTCAATAAAGTATCAATTATTATTATTATTTACCTAAGATAAAAATAACTTTTCTTTCAAACACATCACATTTACATTTGGGGCGACAGTGGCACAGTAGGTGCCTCAGGGTTGGTGGTTCACCACCCGGTCCGTCCCCAAGTCCTGACCACATGTGTCCCTGGATAAGAGGCTAAACCCTGAACCCTTGGCGCCTTCAGGGGGCAGCCTGACCACAAAGAATTTCCCCTAAGGGATCAATAAAGTATCAATTATTATTTTACCAAATATGATATCAGTGCTATCCTCAAATTCTAGTAAGAATCATCAAACGCATACAAGGTCAAATCCAAACTAATTTAAAAACAGTGAAATTTATTACCATACGATTTAAAATAAGTGATTAGACTAAAGTTACATTAAACTGAGTTGCATGTTGGGGGATGGGGCACGGTGTTGTGACGTATGTGATCCGACTATCTGTGGCTGCTTCGGTGTTCGTGCTACCTGGATTTTATAGATAATCTTGTTTTTGGACTGATCGATCAAACTATGTGAGAGTCCAGAAGTTATAAATACCTAAGATAAGTGGCTGTGTGCACGATCTGCTAGTTAACGAACCGGCAAAGTGCATCAGAAAGGCAGCTCGATCCTCACAACGTGGTGCGTGTAAATAGAAATTCAACACAGCGTGACGTCGACTTCACCTTCTTTATAGCTACTTATACACTTGTCCAAGGGCTTCGGATTCTTCTAAGTCAGAGTTAACTAGCTCAGGTTCATTCTTACTTGTCATATATATAAACATACAGCTCTACAGGTGTCCATCACTCAGATTCTCCTTACTGCATTTGTAATGAGCACCTGACTGATGCAAAGGAAACTCTGATCTTCCCTGTCAGCAGTGACAGCAGGTGTACAGCTGATAGATGGAGGTAGATAGAGGTAGATGTGGAAACCCTGACTGCTCCAAGAAAACACTCAGTGAACACTGAACAAATATGTGTACTGAAAACACTGTTAAGAAAGATCCTGTTGACTACAGGTTATTTATGTAACATTCTCACCACTGCCAGTGTCCAGCATGGAGCCACCACTGTGGAGTCGTGAGCAAATAGGAAGTGTGGGAGAGCTGCGACTTCCAGGAGAGACGTCAGTTCATCGGTTACTGTGTGCTCATATCAGTTCTCTGGAGTGGCATGACACACGCGCACACACACATCGGACACTTTTTTCCCTCCTTTTCCTACAACATTGTGTCGGCTCAGGTGTAACAAAACTCAATTAAATTACAGTAATAACATATTTTTTTTAATATAATTTCAGCCAAAGTAAAAAAACAAAAACAAAACTAAAACATTTAGAAGGTAATATCTCTGCAGGCTGTTCACTGAGTCTGGGTTGCAAAAGTATATGTATTTTGTAGATGTATTTTATATGTAGATGTCAGTACATAGACTGTGAATTCACATAGCGTGGACTAAAACACAGCCACTCACTTTTTCTCTCTCTGTCACACACAAACACACACGCCCCTCACTCTTGCATAAATGCCAGATAGTAGGATCATTATCATCCATCATGTGCTAAGTCCCTCTCCCCAAGCCCTTGACTTTTCCTCAGACTGGGATTTTACTTCACTGTCAAACTCCCACTGCTCCTTGCACATACATTATAAAGCGTTGCAATGTAAAATGAAAGATGAATTATACAGATAATGAAAAGATTGCAACTATTAAACTGTAACCGTTGAAAAGGTTAGAGATGGGCGGCAGTACAATAATTTCAGTTTCAGTTTTTTCCACTTTAACGTGATTGTGTGCAGTGTTGGTTCGGCATATGGATATGAGGTCACATCACAGCTGTCCTTTTGATTAGTCACAATATTAACAGATTTTTTTTTCATAGTGCAAAACCTGCTCCCAGTCCAGTCTTTCCATTCTGTTCAGCAACTGACTCAAACTTGGCTCCTAGCACAAGTTCTCACTAGGATGCACATAAACACCATAAGCTGTAGCACAGCGTCCAAAACGCATGCAAGCACACGCACACGCACACGCACACGCACACACACACACACACACACACACACACACACACACATTCATAAACAGTCTCTCATCCAAGTCCTCAGTTTGACACCAAATCAGGTCTCAGTCCATTGGGTCCCCTCAGTTAGCCAGTCATGGTCAGAAACAGATGGATATCACAGACGCTGACTCTCACACTGCGCTTGCATCATAACCAGTACAACCAGTATACAGTGTCAGGCTCAGTGATAGCATCGATTCCTGTCCGTATGCATAATGGATAGGTGTTTACTGCGACTGTGATTTGACGCCCTGTGCTCACTTGAGTTGTTGCTGGGAAACACTTTGGCATACGGTGATAAATTATGCACGCAGCATTTCCTATTGTAGCTCAACCTGTGAAATACCTGTGAGGCTGCTTAAACTCTGACTTATCCAGTAACTGGATCACAGGCCTGCTGTTGTTGAGTAATCACAAATTGAGAGTAACCAATGCCTTCAAATGAGCTTGGGTCTAAAGGGATAAGAGACTAAATTTCTCCTTCTGGCCTCTGAGGCTGAACAACAGTAAGAACTCCTGCTGTAAGAAGCTCTAGCAGCAGATCTACCATTCACTATGGTCAGGGTTATTTTACCAGTGAGCTCAATTTACTCAAACTGTGCTTAGTGCGATGGGGTCACTATTTCATATTCAAGTCATTAGTGCGAAACGCCTGCCTGTAGAAATGCTGCCAGTGGGAGTTGTAAAAGTCATCATTCTTTCTTTTAGCTTTAATGAAATTCCATTTAAATCCACCAGGCGTGAGCTCCAGTAAGGTTACGTCTCCACTATACCTTAAACACTGTCCTAATCCTTCACATTAATCACTATTACCAGGCAATGAGTCTGGCCTTATATTGGGAAATTTCACTGGGATCATCCTACACCTATTGGTTTGTGATAGAGATGAAATATCAGAAACTTGGGCCCAAGCTGCCTGTGAGATTTTTAGACAGAAAATACAGCCAGGTAGTGAGAATCAGCACTTAACGAGGAAAAACTGAGCAAAGGCCTCCTCCGACATTAAGCCTACGTCATTAGAATCGGTGACATCTGCCAACAGTGTGTCTTACTCAATATGTCAGTCAGCCTTCTGCCCCCCAGGACCCGATTCTACTTTATTCTGTGGATTTCAGCACCTGTGGGCTTTTCTGTGATTACCCTTGTGCCTCCGTCTCCTCGTTACCATATCGATTTACCTCTCAAACAGACAGCGGCCATTAGCCTTCCTCACACGACTTTCACGAATGCCACGCCCGTGCACCATCATCATGTAACGACTCCCGCGGCAGAGGGTGGGTTCCTTAAATCAGCACTTTTGCATCAGCTACCTGTGAATTGACCATAACAGCATGTAAAGCACCATCAGAGCCATATCTAGTTTTGCTTTCAGAATGCCAACATGAAAAGGTGGAGTACATCTAGCAGACTGATTGCTAAACACACCTTTAGGGAGATGGGGCAGAGGAAATGAACCTTTTTTTTTATGGGTTTGTGGAATGATGAAGTGAAGAAAGGAGGCAAGGCGTCGGCAGCGGGACAGCAATTTACTGCCGTCAAAATGAAAATGCATGAGGCGGAGGGCTGCTCCTGCTCTGCTTACTGTACCTGAGAAAGTGGATTTCTCCAGCACTCCCCTCCACACGCACCCTCCTCTACTCCCAGCCTGCATCAGCTGGCTCATTGGCTTTCTGAGATAATGAAAAAGCGTCGTGAAGAAAGCTGTCCATGGAAAATGTTTAGGCACGCTCTGTAGTGATGTTTGGCAGAACGGGCATGTGCACTCCTGACTCTGAGAGTGTGACAAGCACAGTAGAGGTGTTTCATCAACGTGGTGGCGGTTCGTTGGGCGAGGGCTGGAAGTTATTTTCACTGTCAGTTTAGCATTGACTCGCTGTCTTCTACTCATTCCAGAATGAAAGTGAGTGTAAGTTAAAGATATGCAAACAGAATGGGTCAGTGTAGCTGCTTGTGGCATATTTTAAACTTACTGAAATGGTCCGAAAATCTGAAATAAAAATACATCACATATTTACATGTTGGGAACAAGAAACAACTCACAGGTTGCATTTTGCCCCACAGGTGTACAGATTAGACGCTCAATGAGCTTTATGCTGTCATGCTTTGCCTGTGCTGTAAATTTGCAGCAGGGTTTCATAGCGGGAAGCAAGCGGAGGGGATTAATCAAGAGAAAAGGCTCCTGTGTCAAGCTGCCACCATGTGATGAAGCACCTATTGTCAGCCATGTTTGCATTTCATAGCCTGTAGCATTGTGAAGGTGGAGCTGACCTCACTGCTGTCTGTCGTATAGTGTGCTGCCCTAACTTCACATGGCAGCAAAGTAGTCCACACACACACACACACACACACACACACACACACACACTGTATATTTGTGCATGTGAAAAAACAGCACATAGGGTATCTATACCATGATAAAGAGAGAGCGAGGAAATGAGGCCAGGCCTGAAAAGCACTGCATAGTGGTGGTTATCTAATCCTCTGTAATCATGGTTCAGTTCATATTCCAGTTTATACTGCGCTGTCACACCTCATTTGGAACAATGGCTTCCTCCATTGATGCTTTAGCTCTTTTCTCTCTCTCTCTCACCACCTTTCTACATATTTCTGTATCTCTCCTGATTTTTCTCCGTATTCTTGCTTCTGCTTGTCCCTCAGTTTATTACTTTTCTCACATTCACTGTCTCGTCTTTTTTTTTTCCGTCTCATCTTTTTCTGTCTTCCATTTCACACAAAGTATGTCTTCCCATACTGAAAACCAGTCTGCCCTGTCACTAAACTAAATGCCAAGAAGCACCTCATCACTGCAAATCGTGCCACACACGCTTATCAACACGAGATCCTAAAAAAAGACTACCAGAGGCACCTTCACAAGCCTTCAGCAGCCTCCAGGCTCGTGGTGAAGGTGAACATAGGTGGACTGGTTGGAGGTTTCCAGCACCAGTTTACTGTATTGTTGCCTAACACAGTGTTCCTATCAGGAGAGAAGTGGGCGAAATTGTGGGAGGTGGTTGTTCTAGCTAGCATCAGGGGGCAGTTGCAGTGTTAGCAGTTTTGGCGCCATGGTAAGTGGAGAGTTATTAATAGAGTTGGGCCCATCCATCTTCCTGTCTAGGAAAAATGCTGGGAGGACCAAGGTGGCGTGGGCTTGTATTCAGCACTTTCATGGCCGCCCACTCTCCCCCTAGTCATCAAGCTGCTTTTGTTTGTTTGCTCACTGCTTTTTTTTTTTTTTTTTTAGGTTGAAGGGTTTGTTGCATTTCAGCTTGTATTGTGCGTAAGCTGCTGCCAGTGTGTGACTTTGTCGGGGAAATAATGCAGTGCGTATCAAAGGATGTTAGGGAATGAGATTTGAATGGCTTCATCTGCAGCTTGCATTGAAGGTTTAAACTGGCAAACAGTGAGTGATAACAACTGGGCCAATCACAAAAGTGATTCAAGATCAGCTCTGTATGATATTCAGTAAAGATATCAAACCTGCTGCTTATATAAATATATATAAGCAGCAGGTTTGATATATAAATAATGAACGTGTTTATTCATTTGAATAAATTCCAAATTTGCATATATGTCCTGACATGAAATAATGACAATAAGTAACAGTTTGTAACTTCAAATAATAACAAACAGTTGAGTGGATATTGATTGTCTCAATATATTTTATAAATATCCTCATGAATATTATATAATATCTTTTGTTTTCAATGAAGAAGCACAACACAACACACTGCTACAATTATGTCCTTGACTTTCTCCAAGGTATCTGTGGCCACAAAAAAACAGCTGGTGAGATGTTGTTGTGAAGCGAGTGACTGATGATCAGATTTTCATTCAAATTCCACTAAATGCTACCTCGCTGAAGGACACCTTCGTTAAAGGTGAGGAGAGTTACTCATTCACCCTCTCCACCCACATTTTCCACGAAGCTCTGGGGATTTGCGCTTGTCAACCTCCAGGAATAACCTTCTCTAACCGTTACACAATTGTAGCTCCCAACAGCGCACACAGCGTACAGCAGAGTGTCATTTAGTCAAACTCCTATAACCATAGATGTAATCGTTTGAACATCATGACAGGATTATTCAGTACTGTGAGAATCCAGTATAATATAAAGATGTGGTAATATGGTTTAGTTTTGAGCTCGTTAATACAAGTAAAAAATGTGCTCTGGTTATTCAGTGACTTTGACACGCCAACATTTCACTCATTCAATCAACCTCCAGAGATTATTGTTTAGCAAACACCCATAGTTTGATCAAATACGCCATCAGAGTGTCTTCCAAGAACTGGTTTGCTTTTCCATGGGCTAGAGAGCCACAAAAGGACCACGTCATTATGTCACTAAATAAGGAAAGGTACAGCCACACCCTGTTTCACTATGGTGGCACCCCACTTATGTGAATTGCTTTTTTTCTACGTACTGTATATCCTGTCTAACACTCACTCATTATGCACATCCAAAAAATATGACTGGCATAATAAATACTTATATATACTATATATATACTTGTGTAAAGTGCAGAAATTGTTGCAGCTATCCCAGACTTAACAGTAACAATGGGCTTAGCTTAGCACAAATGCTAGAAAATGAAGAAATAACTTGCCCGGATCTGTCAAAAGGAAAAATTCTAATAATAATAATAAAAGTCCCTTTAAAGGTCACTACTTAATATTTATCACGGTGCCGGGTGCACTGACTTTCTGGAGTTCCTGCTGATTGCCTGGCAACCTCACAGGTGACAACAAGACTCCAGGAGGTTGTATTATGTTTGTATTTAAGCTTTTGAGGTGCTCGTAAGCAGATTTCTCTTTTATCCTTAGACAGAGTCAGACTAGCTGTTTCCTTAGTTATGTTTATGATGTTAAGCTAAGTCTGAAAGTCTTTAGCTACAGCTTCACATTTAACATACAGACAGGACAGTGGTGTCAATCTGATCCTCTACATCTCGTCAAGAAAGTGAACAAAAGTATGTCCCCAGACCTTTAAACCCCTAAAGGAAAACGTGTTTCACTACTACTACTAAGTGAAACTAGATCCTGTAAACCACCCTCACCCCCACCCGCACCCCCACAAATCATCCCTTTATGCCTAACATCTACTAATACTGCAGCTCACCTGCTCATAGTGCCTCAAAAGGCAGCATCCTGGCCAAGACTGGATCTACCATCTGAGAATATTAAAATGAGGCAACATGGCAATAAACCTGTGAGTTACAATCTGCTCAGCATCAATAACATGCACCTTCTTTTTACTGGCTAAATGTACTGCACAAGCCAATGCATCATCTGCACACGCACACACACACACACACACACACACACACATAGATGAATAAGGGATGTGAGTTACAGTGTAGACGCTCAGCTTTTTGATTTATAAGACAGTAAAGCTAAAATCAGTAAATGTGTGTCCTTACTTCATGCCATGCCAAAACTAGCCCAGGCCAGAGGGGACACAGTCAGACGCTGCTGGTGACACATGCAGTATATTAATGAGTCTTATTAAAGCAACAGAACAGTAGCAAATGTTGTTTCTCTGACCCACTCGGCCCTGACGGCCTGACAGACCCACCTGGCCCAAGTCACTATTAGATGAGCACATACAGAGGACAAGGTCACCTCTCAAACTGGTTGTTTTCAACCTCACATTTGGCTTCACAGATTTTCATATTGACATTTTTCACAACTAAATACTAATTTACCGAATAACTGCGTCAGATTAACTGTTATGTTAGTGAAATAGTGAAAGCTTTGCCCTCCATCCACATTTCTGTATTTATCTCTCACACTTTCCGTCCATGTCTGTACACTCCTCTCTTTCTACACGCTTTCTGCTGCCAGTATGCATTGAGTTGATAAAGCTGGTCAGTGTTTCCCAACCGTTGGTGAGATTGAGTGGAGCTGGACATGGCAGCTGAGGAGGGGGATTGAATCAGTGAATGTAATCGATACCAGCATGTCAATGAGCCACCAAACATATTTAGCATATTGCAAAGTTGAACTGTTGTTGTCTGCAGTTTTATATTGGACTTAACACATAGATTATGTTCTGATCCAACATTTTTTTTTAAACAAATGAAGTGCAAAATAACTCTAGAGATCCTTCATGTGGGTAGGTTTAGGCAAGAGAGGTTCCTAGTTCAGGGTTAGAGAAAGTTTGTGGTTTTGTCAATAAACACATTGTGTATAAGGTTTGAACTTGTTTAATGTCTCTATAGTAAGAGACCAGACCATAGCTTTTTCTAACCTCAGCCAAGTGCTGTCAGTGCCTAAACCTAACCTTTAAAACTTTTAAGGACACAAAACTGGATGTTGTACTGGAAGATCAGATATTTTGCTAAAGAAATCTGTCTGGGTACACTTATTGATCTGCTCATTCATATCATATTTGCTGCTTGTCATTTACCTTAATTATCAACATATCCTCATTAATGTTAATAGAAAACTTCCTACAAAAGCACATTTGTGATTCCAGTTTAGTTGTAACAGTGTCTTTTCATGCTACATTACAATCTGCTGATGGTAAATACAGTCTCAACGGACAAATATGACAAAAGAAACCCTAGACAAACGGTAGCTCATCCTCCCTTATAGAAAGAAATATGTCAGCAGACTCCACATTTCAACAACACACTCACAAAGCTTCATGCTAAAGCAAGCGCGGAAAAGGGGGAGTACCAACTAAGCATAAAATACATGCTGAGTTTCCCTGATGCTGTCAGATTGCAGGTAATTAATTTTACATCTGAAAGGTTCCCCATTACCAATACTTGTGCACCATTGATCACAGCACATCAGCAGGGAAGAGGCAAACTCCTGCAGCACTCTCAGTGGAAACACAACCAAAAGAATATATGACTGACCTTGGAGTCAAGATCTAAATCTCCAATGTAGCCGACTGACTTCTGCACAGAGATAGAGCAGCTTTTGTTTTTTGAAACTTCAACAAATGACAAATTATACATTGCATCATTTACCTTCTTATGTCAGCGAAATAGTCAGGCAAGCTAATGACATATTCAAATTGTTAATTTATGTGTGACAGTTCTGCATAACGGCTTCTTAAGCTCATTTCAAGTCGTGTCAGCAACAGCAGATGATAAAGTACCAGCTTGAACTGTAACTGATGAACACAACACTAAAGTGATCTAAAGCTTACCAGAAGGTATTGTCAGTCTGTATTCACAATACCGACAGAGGTCAGAGGTGGCAGATTCTGAATCTGAATCTGAATGTCAGTAGCCCCTACCCCTAGAGTCAGAGGGGGACAGGTATTTTTTTTATCACATCATTTGTACCAAGAGAGAAGTGTGTTGTAGGAAAATCATAGACACAAAACAACCAAATTGCAAAATGAGACAATAAGGCACTAACTGATACCAAGGATGTACAAAAATCACACAAAACTACAACATGATGCAAAATGAACAATAAGAGAAGCAAAACTACCAAAAACTACCAAAATGTGCAAAAGAGACACAATTGAATGCCAAGCAATATAAAACAAACCAATGTGAAGGACCACAAACTGACACAACAGGACTAAAATAATACACATAATCAAACAGATGCGAAACAAACACAAAGTATTATGAAATGACTGAACTTGTATGTATTGTGTAGCACAGCGCAGTGAGTGCTAATGGTCAATATAACCTCAAACCTGATGCACTTTATGCTACACCAAAGTCATGATTTAGACTGAATGTCTAAAGGCTTAGTGTGCACAACACAATGAACAAGGATAACTGGTGTTTAGCTTTTCCTCCCATGTCCTGTGGGAACGCTGGGGGAAACACTCATTTGTATGTTACAAGGGGACAGGAAGGTCGATGTGTGTGTGTATTCTCTATTCTGTGCAGCATCTTGTGTGCATTCATATGTGTGCAACCAATCAGAGCCGGTGTAGATCAGTATATAGACTGCAGTTAGTTATGTTTGTCAGCAGAGATGACTGAACTTAGTGAATGTAAAGCCAAATCCACTGTGATGCTACGGACAAGAAAGACTAATGAGACAATGAGACAATGAGATGTATGGTGATTTCAAACAAGTTGTACATATATTCCTTTCTGTATAGAGCTAAATTAACATGGGCTTCAGGTTTTCTATAGCAGCTCTGGTCTAGCACCAGAGTAATCAATTATCTTTCAAGGATCTTCTTTACTGTATAACAAATAGTGTACATTAAAGTAAGCTTTCCTTTAGCATTTCATAAGAATACTTATATTAAAAAACTAAAAATTGTTGTACACCAACCTTAGTTTAATTCACTTTTAATGCACAGTAGTGTTTTAGTATTACATCTGGGCTGCTAAACTAAACGGTGCATTTCATTGCAGCAATCAACACATTTTAAAATCACAAAATAAAAAAACAATCAGCATTTTTCATATCTTTGATATAAATGGCTAATTTGTCCTTGAGGCAGACAAAAAGCAAACATCTATTTGACAAATGATACACAATTACATACACAGAAGCATCTGCACTTTGCGGGCCTGCAGCCATCCCTGTGGCAAAGGAATTAAGAAGCCTGGGAGATAACGGGGGAGGCCGGTCACTCCCTGGTCACTGTCTCAGACAACTTCCCTGGCTCTCTAATTAGATGAGGCCAAATTGGCTTGACCGAGTGAAAACCTTCAGAGAATGCATTATTCCAAAGAGAAGATATTTGACTTTTTCCCCCCTCCTTTAAGAAAGTTTTAGTGGAAGAACATTAAATAGTTGCACAAATCAGTGTTGGTTCTACTTACTGAGAGGGGTACATATAGAAATCCTTCTACCATGTGGCAGAACTAGCAGTAAATTATAGTATTTGGTCCTTTACATGAGCCATGCTATGTTAATTCAGGGTCCCTGAATTCACCATAAAATTCCATAGATTTTGTTGTGATTTTTGCACGAGAGCCATCCTTGTTTTTCTCACGTTCCTTCTCTTTCCAAAACTTGCAAATGTGCCAGTACCTTCAGTATTTTCAAAGTGGAACATTCGGACCATTGGCCTGAAGCTGGTAGGTGGCACAGGGTAGGAGCTCTTGTTTTTTCCTCTTTCCCCCCTTGCACACTACAGATTTAGATGAACCATCTGGTGTTGGTATCTAAACCTGGACTCCATGCACATTTGGAACAGCCGCACCAGTAACATATGCTTCTGTCTTTGCGTCTGGCAGCTACAAACCCATCACTGGGATTGGAGGTGACACTCCACTGCTCAGGTGTGCACTGATGGGTTGGGGAGGTCTTCTGGGAATGTTGATAACTTGAGTCCTGATATATATATTTTTTTACAGTGCACTTTTCATCCAGGTGTTAAACCTTGTAAGAAGCGTAGGTAGTTGCCCTTTTCCTTATCATGTTTTACTGTAGACCCCAGAGGTTAGCAGCAATATGAGAAATCAAGTTAAATGTTACGTCAAGGACATCACCAAAGGTCTGTTTACCATACCATGTGTTACATCAATTTATGAAAAATAGATATTTCTGTTTTGTGCAAGTTCTCCAGTTTAATATGGGTTAAAATATTCAAGCTAATTTAGATACCTCTAATATGTCCACATCACCACCAAAACGTACATAAAATTTAATATACAGTAGGACAGACCAATAGTTTGTGTCTTGCAGACAAGGTGCGCAGGTGTCCTGGCACGTAGGCTGGTACAGTACGTACGCATGCAGGATTGCATGATATCTGGCATCTGCAGAGTCTCGTCAAGACTCTGGTGGAGCAGATTCTGCACCATCTGGAGCTCGCACACTTGGGCCACCCCACCCAAAGCCAAGAAGATGATTGCTATCAGCGTGATTATGCCTTTATTAGATTAGTCGTGGATTGTTTATAGGCTTGCGGCTCTGCCGATGCCAGCCTGTAACGAATACGTCCTTCTGAGAGATCGATGGAATAGCGACACATTTACCTTATTATAACACACATGCTACTGTGTGAAAACGTCATGAGGATGATGAAAATGTTCCACTCTGATCTTTTGCAGTATATTAGTTTATTGGCCTTTTATTATGCACAGAAGAAATTCCAAAAAAGGTTCTGGTATCCCATGTTTAAGCCTAAAAGTCCTTCACATGGCCAAAAAATACAAACTTGTTAGTTGGTGGTCATACTTGCGTACTGTATTCCTCATGTAGTATTCAGCAGAACTACTATACCATATGCTAAAGTACTTTGCTGACATATGCTAAATGTCATGTTACATTTTCTCTTGTATTTTTTCATATTCATTTGAGGTCTATTCTGCTGTGAATAACTGTTGTACTGGCAATGTGAAATTCCAATATTTCTACATGATGAAACAGTCAGACATGCATATGAAGTAGAAAAAGCACATATGTGGCCTCTTTCAGTGACTGAGCAGAAGCAAATATAGTATGTCAGAAATGAGGAGGTGACACATAAAAAAAGAGCCTCCGTCTGGGGGTAGTTTTCACGGTGCTGAATCAACTACAGGAACGAGTCAGTTGGGTACATTATCCTGCAACATATACTTTACAAGTAGGTCTAATCAAAAGGTTTTAATAATTTGTACTTCCAGAGCATCATTCTCTAAAAAACAGATGTCCTTTGTGATGTCCTAGTTGTACAGCAAACATGGATTTGAAGTGTGTATTTTATTGTGGAATATTCTTTTTCTTTCTAGTACTTTGGGAGTTAGTGATAGATGCTTCATTTGTATTGTCCCATTTTCCATTCAATTTCAGCTACTATAAAAATAATTTCAGGCTTAGGGCACCTCTTCGTCCAGCAGCTTCAAAGTGAGAAAGACGTGTGCCTTGTTGAAATATCCAAATTCTCCCACAGTGAGCAACACAATCAGATTTGCAGCCACAGTGAAAATGGAGCAATTTTCCCTCAGTTGCAGCTCGTGTTAGTGCCACACCAAGGAATGAAGACATGATCAGAGGAGCGAAATGCTCTGCCAATGTCTGTCTCCTCCATGCCAGTGCATGGGGAGAGGGGAAAGGTAGTGGGCAGAGCCAACTTTCCACTCCAGCTGGAGAGCTGGTGAGAGAGCATTGTTTCTCTCAGTTCTACTGTCAGCCCTTGTAGTAGCTGCTCTGTAAGACTAACCCACTATTTCAAAATAGCATTGAGCCACCTTGCCAAACATTTTAGTGGCCTAAATGCTGGATTCTTTCACATTTACTGGCAAAAAAAAAAGCTTTTGAAATACCTGATTTTCAATCGGAAAGCACATTGATTTCTTGCTAATGTGTTTATTTCACTGAAAATAGTTTCATTGATGAACAATCAATCATCAGATTGTAAATGTAAGTTGACCTTTTCTTTCTATGTTACACACTGATTTTGCTGAACATGCTTCTAAGCAGCATCCTCTACAGTGTGTCCTTTCATTGCCATGAAGAAGGGAGTCCATCAGTATTCCAGTCACACCCACAGCTCATGGTCAAGTCACTAGAGCTTCACTGTCCCTGTCTCTGTCAATGATGTCTCTGATCACACTCATCCCTTTGCTCTGGCCATCGCCACCAAATCACCATCACCTGTTCATAAGTGTAAACCACTACCCTCTGTTGGCCATATCAGGAAGTGGAAATGTTTAGATCAAACTGTTCAGATCCTTTCAGTTGTTCACTTAACTGTATCAGCTCATTCATGTACTTTACAGTTATAATATCATTATTCATTCACAGGACACGTCTCGTTGTCACACCTTAGTTTATTGGCCTTAGTTTACATCCGTCTAAAGACAATACATTTATGGCTTCACATTTTCATTTGAGGCAGAAAAGTATGAACATGTGCAGTGAAATGATTATTAGAGGATTGTGCAGGAAATGATACGTATCACATATGTTAAATTATACACTCAAATAATTCACACTAACACAAATCCACTTTAAATAAACACCCACCTGATTCTGTGTGTTCGCTCCCCTCAGGTCTAACTGGCTGAAGCCGTGCTGCGGTCATCGAGTGGCCCTGTGGCAGGTCTGTCTGCTCAGCGCTGGCTTCAACTGTGTCCTGGTGGCCTGTGTCGTCCTGGTGGTGCTTTTCCTGTCTTTGGAGCTGCTCATAGACACCAAACTCCTACAATGTAAATAGTGTGCATGGCTGCTTTTCTCCTATTTTAACCTTTTTCTTGTATCAAGGAGACGTTTGCTGAGAATACATCTTTTGGTTGTTAAAACACCTTGGAGGCAGAGCAGCATACTAGTGACTATGAGCATTAACCTGAGCTTTTACCAGCTCAACTGATGCTATTCTAGCAATGTAACATT
>JAUBNQ010000017.1:2279314-2300804 GCA_032353495.1 Ctenopoma kingsleyae | reverse complement strand
CTCAAGGGTCAACAAACCCATCTGTGTCAAACTCCTAATGCATTTTCTACATTTCTGGTGGCAGGAGTACTACACTAATAATAGATAATAATAATAATAGAAATAAATAATAATTAGAAATAAAGAACATTTCTAAAGGTTTATTAATCGAGGAGTCTAGAAAGTGGGACTCAGTAAAACAATATCTGCTCTATGTTGTGTTTGCAGAGCAAAGCTTGTGCAGTTAAATGCTGAAAATCTTAAATGACCTGAGCTTCTGCAGGAGGCCTTGACGACACTGAGGGATTCAACACAAACAGACACACGACATGAGGATCACACACGTCTGCTCCCCGACGAGTCCTCCTCTCACGGCCTCACGGCCTCACGGACAAACAGCTGTCAGGTGTGCGCGCTGTTGCTCCAGAGCCAATCAAACCATTGTTTCCAGGTGCGTGTGGTTTGTGTCTTTCAAAATAAGAGTCATCATGTGACAAAACAAAATAATAATATTTTGGGGGAATTCTGGTTTTTATTTTTTTGTAACTACCTCAACCTGATGAATTATAGAAACGGACACATTTTTATGATGACAGTGATTTTTAAAATGTAAAGAGAAAACATAGAGCTAAATCCGTGCATTAAACTAATATGAGATCAATCTACTTTAAGTTCATTTCTAAGAACCAAGCCCCCGTTTCTAATAAATGCAGTTCTGGCTTTCGTCCAGTAGATGGACCTCTCGAGTAGATATGAGGAGACCGGACAGAGCAGAGCAGACGGTCTCATCATGTGTGCAGAGATCTGCTGAATGTCTGCGCAACAAACCAACGAATGAAATCAAATAAAATATATATAATAATTTATATACACATATAATAAAAAATATATGTTTTATATAAATATGTTTTTATCATAAACATTGAACCAAAACAATGAATTATTTAATACACACACACACAGTCACAAGATATAAAATGTAAGAAATGAAGAATATGACAAGACAATAAAATCCTCTCTTATCTGTGTGACAATGCGCTTCATTTGTAATAATTATATTACATTTGTATGAATATTAATTTATATAATTATGTCATGTATCAAAAAGCAGCCAGTGCAAGAAACGGAACCTACTACATATTCTAGATACAGAAACAGATTAATACACTCGATGATTCTTTTTATACTATCAAGATTTTTAAAACTGGTTTGATTGTGTTTCCGTTAAAACTCTTATTTTTTAAATATCAATATCTGCATTATTGGGCTGTTGTCATCCATAAATAAAGCCTGGATTGATTTTTTTTTTCTTAGAGCGGGGCACCGGGGAGGGTCCGGTATCGGCGTCGTTACGTCAGAGGAGCAGCGTGTGGGACCCTGCAGCCTCCCCTCTCTCTCTCTCTCTCTCCCCCCTCCCTCCTGTCCGAGCAGACACAACTTATCAGGGAGGCATCCGAAGGACCAGTCGTCTCCTCATCTTTTCCGCCTCTACCACCGTCCCCTTCACCCTTCCTGTATGGTGGATATTATTTTCAGCTCTTCTTTCTTGGGTGATATGGGGGATCATTCCAAAAGTAAGTACAGAAGCAGGAGTTCCAGGCTGCACGTTGCGTTTCCGTCGCAGTGTCGCTGTGGTTTGCGCGTTACTGAAGGATTTTGGTCGAATAACGCGGTGCTGTGTGTTCGCGCTTCTAAAATAATTCAGTGTCATGTTTTATGAAACGTCTCCATCTGTTACATAACTTCAAGAGTTGCGATAGAGAGAGAAGCTGAGACACACAAAGTGGACTTTAATACGCGAGCAACAGTATTAAATACACGCTGCGTGTGTGTGTGTGTGCGTCTCTGTGTGTGTGACAGTGAATTTACCTGACTTGTGGTTACAGTGTGGTTTTGGACGTCTGTGTTGCAGAGAAGCCAGGATTCGCGATGTGTGTAGGATGTGGAAGTCAGATCCATGACCAGTACATACTGAGAGTCTCTCCCGACCTGGAGTGGCATGCAGCCTGCCTCAAGTGTGCAGAGTGCAGCCAGTACCTGGATGAAACCTGCACTTGTTTCGTCCGGGACGGCAAAACTTATTGCAAAAGAGATTATGTAAGGTATGGGTTTTTTGGAATATATTTACCATAAAGTCTGAATCACATTTAATTATTTGCAAATTAAGTCAAACATAGGCCTATTTGAATGTGACAGGGACCAAACCTAATTTAAAAAATACTCATTTCTATATTAAAAAGTGCACAACAAAACACATGAAAATATAAAGATAAATGTCAGCATCCTATAATCTGTAATTCTAGATAAAAAGAAAAATGCACACATTAGTTACCAGCAAAAGCAGCTTAAGATCATTTAAATCAGTTTTTTCGTTTGTTAAAAATATATCTTTTTATATTTCTCACCATTTTTTTTAAATTTTATTTTCCAGGCTGTTTGGAATAAAATGCGCAAAATGCAACCTGGGCTTCAGCAGCAGCGACCTGGTGATGAGAGCCCGGGATAACGTGTACCACATCGAGTGTTTTCGGTGCTCGGTCTGCAGCAGGCAGCTGCTGCCGGGAGACGAGTTCTCTTTGCGGGAAGACGAGCTGCTGTGCCGGGCCGACCACAGCCTGCTGCTGGAGAGGAGCTCCGCGGGAAGCCCCATCAGTCCCGGACACATCCACTCCAACAGACCGCTGCACCTGGCAGGTCAGAACATTATTATCATTATTATTATTATTAATAATAATAATTATTATTATGGCCTTTGTTTAAAGAATTAAATTAAAAGATTTTACGACCAGTTAAATAAATAAATATGTTCCTAAATATTTTAGGAACAAAACTCTGTTAAAAAAAAAAAGAGTCGAAGTGGATGAATTTGGGGGAAGAAAAAAAAAGAAAATTAATAAATGAGGATTTCAGTGATTTGTGTTTTTGCACCTTGATAATTCGGCCTCAGTGTGTGTGTGTGTGTGTGTGTGTGTCGCTTTTCCTGAGGCTGATTTCATATTTGTTGTCATTAACACGAACCTGTTCTCTTCCTATTATCTGAATAATCTGGTATTTGAGTCGCGGCTGCGTGTGCGTGCGTGTGCGTGCGTGTGCGTGAGCTGTCATCCTGACTGCGCCTGCCAGCAGAAAGGGAACAAAGCAAATGTTTGAATTATGTTCAGTAACTTCCTGCTTTAAGCGCTCGATTCAAAAATAGCTGAGTGAGATGAAACCAGCGCGACTTTCAGAGGCGTTTTTTCAAGTCGAGAATAAAGATAATAAAGTTTTTAAAGCAAAAATGCCTTAAAAATGTTGAAAGTTAGGATGAGAATTTCTTTTCTGCTCTTCCTCGTGAGGAGTGGACCTCAGACCTCAGACCTCAGATCAAGCTGATAGTTTTTAAAGACTCGTTTCTTGGAGGAATTACTGGATTTTCCTACGTAAGACGAAAGAATCCAGCAGAACATTAAAGGCAGATTCAGACTAATTGCATCAGAATGTAAAAAGCTTTCTCAGGCCTGTGTACTGACAGTTTCTGACAGATGCTTTGTCCCCCCACCACCTCCCCGTCCCTGCGTCCTCAGCAGACCCGGTAACGGTGCGGCAGGCCCCGCATCGGAACCACGTCCACAAGCAGTCGGAGAAGACGACGCGGGTGCGGACGGTGCTGAACGAGAAGCAGCTCCACACGTTGCGGACCTGCTACAACGCCAACCCGAGGCCGGACGCGCTGATGAAGGAGCAGCTGGTGGAGATGACCGGCCTGAGCCCTAGGGTGATCCGGGTCTGGTTCCAGAACAAGCGCTGCAAAGACAAAAAAAAATCCATCCTGATGAAGCAGCTCCAGCAGCAGCAGCACAGTGATAAGACTGTAAGCATCTTCGTAAGTTTGACCTCTTCATTTATTTCCATTTACTCGTTTATTAAAACGTATAAAATGACATAAACGTTTTCTGAATCCACAGGAACAGAACCTCCCAGGTTTTATGTGATTTGAACTGTTTAATCACTGCTCTGTGATTATCATCAGCAGTTTTAGTCTGGTCTAATTGGACTCTTACATGTGAAGTTACATAAAAAGGGATCAGAGATCAGAGAGATCAGGCTTCCCAGTTGGCTCCAGTCTTATTCTGTATTCAAACTTTTAGTCAATGAATAATGTATCAACTGCTTTGGCTTCAGTTGCTTGACCTGAAAGATAAAGACGTCCCCTTCAAACAGGTTCTGCTGCTTCTACCCAACATCTGCTGTAGTATCAGAACAGTTAAAGCTCTGCAGAAACATTTGAAAGGTGCTGCCTTTAATTATGACAAACTACTTTCATCATGAGTCAGAGGCGCTTTTCTTGTAAGACACAGGCTGCTGCTCATGTTGTTTCTAAAGTGGTTTTGGACATTTTGTCAGAACCTGCAGGGCCTCACGGGGACGCCTCTTGTGGCCGGGAGTCCTATCCGACATGAGAGCACCGTGCAGGGGAACCCAGTGGAGGTTCAGACCTACCAGCCTCCGTGGAAGGCGCTGAGTGAGTTCGCCCTGCAGAGCGACCTGGACCAGCCAGCCTTCCAACAACTGGTGTGTGTTCGTTCTGTGTATCCATCTATGCGCGTTTACGCACAGCCTTTCAAAATAAAAGTCTCCACGTACTGTATATACCCTGACATCCCGTTCTCCTGTCTTCAGGTGTCTTTCTCTGAATCGGGTTCTCTCGGGAACTCCTCGGGCAGCGACGTGACTTCTTTGTCCTCTCAGCTACCGGACACCCCCAACAGTATGGTACCCAGCCCGGTGGAGACGTGAAACGGTGCCTACATCCCACCCCCTCCTCCACCACCTCCCAATACTTCCTGCAAGGACAGTTGCAGCATGATCCCGGCCCCCCCTGCATGTGACCAGCTCATCACATCGCCCAAACTACAGAGAGGAGATTGTTTGGTTTTTTTTTCTGACGTGGAGGAGACGGAACAAGGAAAACACCGAGTGACTCCGAGCTGTTTCTCTGTTGGAGATTTTCACCAAAACTAAAGCAGAACAACTGTTGCATGACTTTTTACGGAGACAGATGATGTACAGAAGATCCCGGTGGATATACTACAACAAACCCTCCCTCAGAAACAACGTTGGAAACAAATTCTGCGATTTCATTGTGATCATACTGTGTCTTGTTTCTTTAACATGAGAATTTTCTTTTTTGATACATTCATTGCGTCTTAAGGTCAGAGCATGATAATCTGCAAATGATTCGTGTTGTAAAATACTTCATCTTAAGGTTGTTTGAGCTTCTCGGACAAAAAGTAAATTATTGTTATATTATTTATTGTTAGGAAAACGATTCGTAAAGGGATTATTAACTGATAAAAAATAAAAAAGCTGAATACATAAAGTGTCTTCGTTACCAGTGTTTGTACAGGCGCCAGTATAATTATATATTTTAATAATATATTTTCTGCTGCCATTACTGAAGTCAGACGAGAAACTAATCGGTTGCACAAACTTAAATAGATTTTGTTTTAATGGTGACAAAGTCAAAATCACTGTCAGATCGTTGCTCTTCGTGCCACCGAGAAATACACACACAGACACACACACACCTCCAGTGGCTGTGTTTGAGGAACAGATTCACAGCTGCACTGAACATGTTCGTCCTGTTCGATCACCACCGCGCTGGCCTGACTTAAGTCAATCCTGAAGGCGCTGCTTTCTTATCATCCTCATCCGTCTCCGCTGCTTTCCCCCACTTCGGTTGTGTGGCAGGAATCGGCCCCCGGTGGTCATTTACTATCTTGGGGGCAAAAAAAAAAAAAACTCTCCTGTAAATTGTGCTCAGTCCAGTTTCTCTGGTTGAGTCACAAGCCAAGTCTAGACAGTGCGCAGGGATCAGCGACCTCTTATCTCGTCCTGGCATCACCTGCAAGCGATACACTGACTGAAGCCACAACAAACTAACTAACCCCCCCATGCACACACACACACATAGCTACACGCACCCTCTCCACAGCCCCCTTGTAAGTGAGGGGAGCAGAGAGCAGCTCGTAAAGGGTCACTGCTCGGTTTATTTTCCTTCACTGAATTGCGTTATTGCGCGCGGGTCAGTGCGGGATGACAGCTCAGAATAAATGAAGAGAGCTGTTTTACAAACAAAGCTGCTGCACATGCTCTGAAAAATCTGCCGTTTTCTCTGTTCTTTAAATCGAAATGCTGCGAAACGCTCTTAGACCAATTTAAATTAGTGGTTCCGGTTAAAGGCCAGTGTCTTAGCATTTAATTCCCATTTAAATTCTGAATTATCATTGAGAATAAATTGGATTATAACATTGCGTCGATTAACAGAACCGGACTCTGATGCACCAAATGCTTGAAAAATGTATTTTGATTTAGTGTAAAATCTAATCTGACCGTGTCTTAGTCAGAAGTTTGAATGACAAAAGACAGATAATAGATTTGTGATTGAGCTATTTCGAATAAGATAAGGAAACAATCAGAGCAGATTAAGATAACTCTGATAAGAAGAAGAATAACAATGGCGGTAACGCACGGGAATGCAGGCCCATCTGCTCTCAGCAGAAAATCATAATGGACCCATTTACGTTCCCAAAACGCGCAAATCCTCTGCGTCACTGGCCCCATGTAAAAAACTTAAATATGCCATTATTACTATATAAATGTGAATTAAAATCTTAACAGGTCGAATAAAAATCAGGTTTTCTAGACGTAGAAACAAAATTACAAAATGTAAAATTCTGAACTATTTGAATTAATGCTACTGACACAGTGAGGAGCATGGGTGTCAGACTGAAACGGGACAAACGAAACCGCAGACGACTCTAAACGAGCGCTCATCAGAAATTCATTAGGCCGCAACACACAGCTGAAGTTCATCTTCCGTTTAATGTTTCCCGCTTCAGTCTCCGTTCAGAGACGCGTTAAAGAAGAAGAAGCAAAAAGAAACACGGTGACGCTCCAACCAGAGCGCGCGCACGCACGCACATGCACGCATCCAGCTACAGCATCTGCACCAGTCTCCGGGATCACGCTCTTCAGTGCGGGCCTCACTGTAGCGCATTAAATGCTCTGACAAATGTTCTTATTTTGAGCAGAAATGTTTTCTCGCGATATTTCTAACCCCCACCCCCACCCCCACCCCAGGGGGTGCGTCGGGTGCAACATCTCTGAAAACGAGTCTGCATGTGTGTCAAGTTACCAGCGCGCAACCAGACGCTGTCGGAGGCAGTGACACCGTCTCATCAATGATTAAGAGGACGAGTCAATTTAAAGGTGTGATGTAATTCTCTAATTGGTAGTAGGGTGGACGTAATTAGATCAGCCGCGCTGCGCCGCCCACTCAGGCTGCGAAACGGTGACTGACGGACTCACGCAGCTCAGCAGGGATCATTCATCTTTTTTTATTTCTGACTAAGGCCCATACACATGAACGTTCTCGGCCTTTAACCAGCCTGATTTGTCATAATTTAGCTGGGAAACATTTTAATTTAAAAATAAAAATAATTTTTTGAAGGCTAGACTCTAGTTTATGAACCTAAATGTTTTTGGGAAAGAGTCACGTAGAGGTTCAGGATGCGGACAGTGTCAAATAAAATGATTTTGCAATGAACCCAAAAAAATCTAACATTTTGTCCACCACATTTCGACATGGGTCTAATGTGAGTTTCACTGTTGTGCTGTTTCTAATATGATTTAAATCATCGTGCACAATCATCCATTTAACTCCGCATGGTCACAATCCAGACAATTCACTTCAGCAAAATGAGCAATGGAGTTGTAACATATGCAGGTAATTAATTCTAAAACACTACATTCAACATATAAAAAATAAAAATAAAAGCTTCTGCATTATTTGGCTCCTTTTAGGCATTTTGGGGGTGAGATTTCTGAATTAATCTTACAGATGTGCGAAAGTTTAACAGTTTTAACTGTAGTTTAACAGTAACACAAAGAAGAAAATTACTACTTAGGCTTAAACATTTGAATCTTGATGGGATTTCACATAAATACGGCAGCAGATCCACACGCACGGCTGTCATATTTCATATTGTGTGTGAACCGCCCATCTCTGGGTCTCACCACCTGTGTTGCCACCAGCAGGTCACAAAAAAAGGATTCCTGCTTGACTGCACATTTATTTTTCATTTTAAAGGAAGTGGATGATCTGATGTGTAAAAACCTTTGTTGGCATATTTTTCATGCTGAAACAAAATAGTCATTGACATTAAAATAAAGGGCAGAATTACACTTAATAATAATAATTCATCATAATAATAAAGCCAGAAATATTATAATTTTCACCATAATAATGGTAATAAAAATAATTATTATATTCTTATTATTATGGTGAAAATGATGATATTTTGGCTTTAGAAATTGAATGGCATTATCAGGATGTTATATTGTTCATTCTTAGACAGAAAATGACTTTTCTGCATTAGAAATAAATCTAAAAGAAAAAGATGAACTCTGAACTACTATGATGCATTAAAAAATGTCCTTTTTACATATGAATTAACGTTACTCTGTAAAAAATAAGCGTTTGAAGCTCTGTGAAAATGTCGACACTCTGGGGCCACTGTGACCCTGCTGCTCCGGTTGGGGCCACCAGCAGAGGAACTGCTGGGACGAACTTCGAAGTCCTAAACTCTCGAGGGAAGCATTCTGACAGGCTGACTTAATGCAGAGACTGAAAATGGGAGCGAGAGCGAGAGAGAGACAGGGGTGAGGAGTTAAGGGGGGGGGGGGGGGGGGGGAGAGAAAGTGTGGCTCTTGAGTAGAGAAACAATGAGCGAGCTCAGGGTCTCAAAAGCTTAAATAAATTAAATCATATAAAAGAACATAAACGTGAAAATAAAGCTGCCTTTGGGATTAGGCTTGTCCCTGCATGCTGGCCCCCCACCTACGAAGGGAACTATTTGTATTTGTGCCTAAATTACAAAATTAAGCAGGAGGAGGCAAAATAAGAGCACAGAGATCCCTCTATTCTGTACTGTTGTTCGTGTCAGATAAGACACACAATACAGTCAAACAGAGGTAAAACTCCTGCGTCAACATCATTAAACTGTGTTTTCTGCAACTCTTGTCAGGGGGGGGGGGGTTTAATGGGAAATTTAAGACCCAATTTATCTCAGATGTGTAATGGCCAATTTAACATCTGTTGACAAGAATTTAATCATCTCTACTCTTAGGTTACGCTGATAACGAAAGGGCAGCATCAACACCTATGTGTAATTCCAGGCTACTTGTGTACAATCGATGTCGGGGGGGGGATAAATGCTGCTTTTATGGGAAACTGACACGATGAGTAAATATCCACATATTATCCTTTAAACGTTTAAAAGCACCGGGGCCAACAAGGAAAGAATATGTTAGAAAGCTGCATTAAAAAAAATACACACAGATTTTGCATTTATGTTGTGTTTTTGACATCTTTTATTTTTGTCTAGATTTAAAGAAAAAGACAAAAAGTCTTCTGCTGTACTTCAGGTGTAGCACCTGCGCGTATCTGTGCATAATGTTCTCATATGTGCACACAGGAGTTTCTTGCTTCATTGTTGCGCCATGCTGTGTGTGTGTGTGTAGGTGTGTGTAGGTGTGTGCATGCAGCAGTGCTCCAGGCGTACCTGGAACACACACAAAGCCACAATCAGCCTCTCTGGTCCTGCTGCTGCTGAGACAGTGTCAGAGCTCCGTAAATCACAGCGCCCCACCCACGCGTAAATCTACTGCACAAACAACACACCAACACCCATTAGGAGGAGAGAGGAAGGTTGGAGGCGCCCCACTCGACAACGACTCGCTATAAAACACAATGAGGGTTCACCTGTACTCGTCTCCCCTCTCTGACAGGACCAAACTGTCATTAGCCGAACGAGGAAGACAAACACGTGTCACTGGAAGCAAACAATGAGGCAGCGAGTGTGAGTCACTTAAAAATGAGGAACGGCATCACAAGCTTTCGTGGAGACACTCTGGCATTCATCAGGGTCATATCAGTGTCAGTTCAGGAGTTCAAGAATGTTTTCAGGAAGTCTTTGTTTTTTAGATTTAGTGCTAAAGTTCAGTTAACCTTCTGACCTGTGAGTTGGGATGGAACAAAAGCAAACTTTAATTATAGCATTAGAGCAGAATCTGACATGTAAATGTGCCTGATTTAATGCTCCTGTCAGTCAAATTATTTCCTGCAAAACAGCAGTTACATCTACAGCACCTTGTCCTCAGTGTCACCACAGCAGCCTGCAACCGCACACATACTGACAACCACAGTTCGACAAATGGTCCACGACACTAAGGACACACAGAGAGCGACACAAACGCTCCTGAGCCCCAGAGAGTAAAATAAAAAGAGAGTAAAAAAGGTTGCCAACTGGAGCAAGCCCCTCGTTGCAGGTGTCCCTGCCACTTTAAGAAATGAAGCAATATCATTAATGGAGGCCTCCAAAGGCTGACATCTTGCTCCAATTCACCAGTCCCCCGTCCATCACACCATTACGGCAGGCCCAGCAGTATTAAAATCCAATCACTCCTCTGGCTAGTTTGATTAAGGAGGGCAAGTGCACAAAGAAGAGGCTCTGACCCATTGTTGCCTCTGCCAGGGAGTCCCCAGAGGCTGGAGCAGGTTTATGGACCCAGGCAACACCCAGACAAGGTCTGGTCACTGTTGAAGCTTCACAATATGGCAGTGTGGCTCTTTTTAATGCATTTCATGTTTTGAAGTTGTTTTTAGGACTTTTTGCAGTATTTTTTTCATTGGGCATGGATTCACAGCAACACCCAACAACAGAGATACAGTAAACTTGTAAAATATGGATTTATGTTGATACCATACTCACGGTGGGTCACACGAGTTTACAAAGGAAAAGAGAGGTTGTCTGCAAGTGTCTGAAACGTGTAACTAATCTTTATCAATGCAACTTTTAGCACCTTGAGTCGGACTCGGACCAGAGTGAAACATTCTCAGTTTTTTGACAGGGATTAGTCATTCGTGATGCCCAGAGCCCAGAGCCCAAATAATTCTGATGAACCAACAACCTTTCATCTGTATCACACCTGTAACACGGCCTGTTTTTAGATCACATGGATGTTCACCTGAGTCATACTTACAGGTCAAAAAGGATTAAGAAAATATTTTCTGGAAATGCGTGCGTCATCTCAGCTTGACTTGACGAGGTTTGGGGAAATCTCTCTGCACTGTCACCAGGATATTCAACATGTTTGGGACACAGATGCTTTTGACAGAACCTCTCAACATTAGGATTTAGAGTATATTTCAACAGAAATATTAGAACAGTGTTACATACGGTTGTTTTAAGAAACACACATAGATCTTTAACTTCTTAAAGACACATTTTAGTGCCTTGCTAAAATGTATCTCAGTCACACGAGGTGAATTTTCTTGATCCAAATATCTTTACTGTTTTCGACCAGCATCTCCCTACATGCGAGGCTGCTGCTGTCGCATTGAGGAGGTCACATCAGTCAGAATGCGCTGGGAAAAAAAGGCAGCATCACAGGTACAGACCCCAGAGGGCAGCGCCTAAACCAAATGAAAACCAGAAGGCTGGGGTGAACCTCCTCGACCACAGCGACATAAATTACTGGAATTTACAAGATTTTAAAAACACTTTTAACAATACACTCCTTTTAATGTGCTCTCTGTTTAATAATGCACTTTAGGGTTTAAGAGCATGATAAACAAACCAATAATTCACTTTTTTTATCATGTGAGGGTGAAGCCCTTCAGGACCGCGTCCTACAGCAGCGTTCAAAGGGGCCTCGACAGGATCAAATGAAGTGCTGTCGCAAGATGTTTTGGACAACAGCGGAGATGTAACTGGTGATCTCTTTGCTCTCACAAGGATAAAAGTACACTGGGCTTCATCTTCCCAAGAACTGAGCAACATTTAAAAGGGACACTGATACCAAAATGTAATAAACATAAGATGTTGTAACAGAGGTTATTTGTCTGTGTCGTGGGATGAGGTAACAAAATGTCTGGGTCATGGGGACGGCACACTGGTTATCCACTGGTACATCCAAGGGCTACCAAGTATTTTATGTTCGAGTTTTAAAAGAAGAAATAGAAAACTACTTTAAAACGCTGCTTACCATGAAACATGAAATAGTTTTCTTGCCTTTTTTTTCTTGCTCAGTAAAATCTGTCAGTGTGTGAGATCTGGTAAAGCTCACAGTAGCATTTGGCCGAGTTTTCAGTGTGTGAAGCTGCACAGGATAAGTCAATGATTCTCGGCTGCCAAGACATATAAAGAGGACTCGACAAGAGAAGGCTTTCATACATCTTGAAATGATAAAACCGAAAGATTATTCATCTTTCAGCAGACAATGAATGTTATGGTGTGAAAAAAGAGCAAACACATGACAAATGTCCTCTTATAGAAACTGAGGCACTTTTTTTATAAACGTATGAGCTCAGAGGAAACGGGATTGAAGACAACTGATGTCTGTGTTAAAGCGAGGACCTGGAACTGAGCACACACACAAACATGCACATTCTATGTATGCAGACACACACTGTCCCCCTCACATGCACCGATACTTACTCCAACCCACTACCAGCCGCCACAAATCACTGGGCCATCTCATATAATCCTCCACCAGCCAGTGCCGCAGCATTAAACATCCAAACAAATTGTCCTTCGTCAAGTGCTCGCGGCAGGAAAAGACATAAAGCAAAAGCAGAAAGCTGGGCAGGGCCACGGGGTTGGAGCGGTGGCAGCCTCTCTGTAGCTCCGAGAAACGGGATGATAATGTCGTGGCAGCTCACAGACTGAGAGCCTGCTGCAAGCAGAAGCACCGAAGAGGCTGTCGATGAGTCTATTGGGGATCTTCCTGTTGTCTTCCTGTATATTTTATTTCTATACAGGTTTATTAGAGCTGAATAAAGCTACGCAGCTATTTAAAGTCAGCACATCATTTCACAAACTACTTATTTTTGGAGCAGCAACAAGCAACAAACCTGAGCCACTTTTTGTGTAGACTTTTTTTTAGCCATGTGAGCAGCATGATGTGGTGCATGTTGTTCTGTTGGTTGCATCAAAAGCGAAGTCACATCATCTTCTTTCAAGCATTTTATTAACCTGCTTTTCCATAGTATTTAATATTTAAAGAGTTTCTGT
Source organism: Ctenopoma kingsleyae (assembly GCA_032353495.1). Classification (NCBI taxonomy): domain Eukaryota; kingdom Metazoa; phylum Chordata; class Actinopteri; order Anabantiformes; family Anabantidae; genus Ctenopoma; species Ctenopoma kingsleyae. The sequence continues at coordinate 2,287,707 of JAUBNQ010000017.1, read as the reverse complement.
TTAACTCAGTGGACAACAAACACAAAGACCAACGGAGTGAGTGTCTTATAGTGGCGTTGGTCGGGACCAAACTGTGTAAAGGTTCATTCATTTCTCACTGCTATGTGAAACATGTATCTGCAAACGTGATGTTTTTAAGGGAATTTTTCTGATAATATATAAGATTAAGATTATAATAAATAAATAATAATAAATAATCTCAATCCTTTACAGTTTATTTAAATCACCACATTTGGTCATAGATCATTTTTGGCTGGATAGTGATGAAATGCATCTTCACATTCATTTAAAGGAAAGAAACAACACACGACTGAACTACATGGCTTCACTTCCTTGTCTAGACACCTTAAACATCCTTTACATTGAGTTCCGAGATGTGTTAAGCCACACACACACACACACACACACACACACACACACACACACACACACACACAGACAGCAGATGTCCATCTTTCTATCTAAGCACAACCTGGAAGTGGGCACGGTCAGGTTCCTGATAAGAGCAAGGGCACGGCTGTATCTGTGAGATCTGAGAGATGCCGAAACCTCTTGTGGAAAGGAAGCTGAACTTAAGCTGCTGTAGGGACTTATCTTTACAGTTTCCTATACCACCTACTGACAGATCCAGAGACTGTGTAAATTCCTCTGCCCCCTGAAATGACTCCGGGCAGACAATGAGACGACACTTTGTGTATTGATGTGTACTATAACACAGGGAACAGAGGAGATTTTACAAGGTATGCGCAAGACAAAGACAAACACAAGTTTCACGTGTTGCAAATTGTGTTTGAAAATGGACATTCCTTGAAGTAAACCAACGAAGCGTGCTTTATGCCCTGTAGCACAGAGTTTCTACAGAAGACAGACATTTTTATCCAACTTGCTCAGCAAGTTTCTTTAAAACATCCCAATTAAATAACGACAAAGTGTGTGTCCAAATCAGGGCTTCGCAAAATTCCCACAGGGTAATCCAATATGTGAGGAACACCAGGGCTAGAAACTCAGCCCTGTGTTATTGTAGAAATGACGGTGTATAAGTCACTCCTCAGATGGCTTTTGTACTATTGGGAAGAGTTATTTATATCTGAGAAGCAGGGGGCATTTATCATCTGGGGATAGCGGCTCCCCTTCAAAGTCCTCCTTTTTATGACGTGCATTATTCCTCGTACACACACATAAACAAATTCAGGCTGCCGGCACTGAATCAGCAGACTGTGTCACCGTGTGGCCCCCGGGTCAGGCCAGCTTTCTTGTGCCACCGGTGCTTACATTAGCATGTGAAAGGCTAAAGCTGTTCCAAATATTCCCTCCAAACATTTATCCTGCCCGAAGTCGGCGTGGAAAAATTCCAGAGAGCGAGATGAATCTAGGGAGGAGCTGCTAATAACATTTTGTTGTGATAAACCAATTATCAAGGTGAAGAGATATATGTTTAACCAACATGGGGAAATATTAATTCTAAAACATCTCTCTGCTGTGTAAAGGTTAATATTATCTTAATGCTTAGTGACATTAATCACATAACATTTAAGAAAAAAAACATGTTTTTAATGCAAACATTCAAGTGTAGCATTGACTTGACTTGAAATGTACAGTAGTTGATATGTTTGCATTTTACTTCCTCATTTGTCATTTTCAAATTCATTTACACTGTGTACCGCTGCCTTTTGCCAAGACACCCTTCATCATCAAAGTTGAGCCCGTCCATAATGTGGCAGGCAGGCAGGCAGGCACCAGGAGTCTGTGTTTACATTGCAAGTGCCTGGAAATGAGTTTCCCCACACTAGTCTCATTTGTCTTATCAGTCTTTAAATGTGTTGCCTTGATGACGGAGCAACATATTTAAAACATCCACAAAATGTATTTCTCATGCGCTCAACATTGCCCAGCCGCCGGTTCCTCTTGTGCCTCCTGTGACTCGCAAGCGGCCAAGTTTAGCCACTGCTGCACATTTGTTAAATTAGCAGAGTGCGTCTGCTGGGGCGCGACCACTGTGGAACATATAAATATTCAGAAGGTACATGTCGTATTCCCAGTCTGCTCATTCTGTTAACTTTTCCACACTGCAAGCTGAATCATCTGTCATTCACCCTAATTTAATCATCAGCCACTCTCATTCAATTATCCAATATAATATGCAAATGAGGTGAAACAATGGCAAGCTCATGCTAATTATGTACATCAGAATAATTAAATTGGATAGAAGTGGTGGAGGGGAACTGAACTATCATAAAATGCCGAACAGATTCTTTAATTAAGGCTGCAAAAATTTTATTAGAATCTGTAATCTGCCCGTAAATTGTTGAATGGTGACCGTGCACAGGGGGGGACATTACTCTTATTGGAAAGCGCTCCCTGAAGACTCACTCTGGGAAGCACCAAGGGAAGTGGCTCACATCAAGGGCAAATCCTTTCTACAGCAGGATTCCCATTTATTACGGCAATGATCATGGACTGTGAACATGAACAACTCTCCTCAAAAGACTACAAACCATAAAACCTTTAATATACTAAAGAAGCTGACTGAGAAGAGCCTGTGGTCACCATTTTACTCCACATCACTGTTAGCAGCATGACAAAAACTACGGTAATTAAATGCAACATTTCAAACAAACACTTAAGTCTGTGCTTGCTTTGTCTGAAGATAAAGGAGTTAGTAGTTAGAAATACAACACTCTGCCAAACTTAACGTATAATCTGAAGTTTATTTAAACTGGATTTTCACTCTCCCGTAAGCAGAACTAAATGATGTAAATTGTGTCTGCTGTGCCAAGGCGGCGAAGCAGCCAGTTAGACACAGAGAAACATCAACCCTAATCCTCTCCTCTGCCACTGCATGCATGCAGGCACTGCTGCCTCTCCACAACAGACTAGCCATGTCCAGCAACACAACACAAAACAGTCTGCTGTTGGACACACAATGCCTCACTCTGAGGACCAGTAGACAGCGAGCAGCAGGACCCTGGACGAGGTGATGAAGCCACTGAAATATTTACAGAGGCGCGTTTTGTTGCTTTTGTGCCGAGTGATTGAAGGGTTGGGTGGGGGGTGGGAGGGACTTCTGTTCACCGTCCATCTGGTGGTCTGGTTGTTAAACAGGAAGTCACCAGAAAAGATAAAAGAAAAGACAATAAAAATGAATGTCTCTAGATTTGACTATATGTCATCGATGTTTGAAGTGTGAAGATATTGATAAGGAAGCGTGAATCCCACATGATCCATCAACCTCTGTGCATACACACGGCAACACCTCTGCAACACCGTGGCGTATTCCGGCCGGCCCAGACAGTATTTGTTAAACATGTCAGGGTGACAGAACAGCGTAGGTCAGTAGATTAAAGTGGGAGTAAGTCTGAGTGAGGATGTAAAGACATGTAAACTGACACATGACACAGTACACAGCAGTGATAACCTGTCTGCTGTCTCTTCCTTTTCTCAAATATCATCAGTAAATGTGCATATGAAGGAAAACCCACTGTTTGCATTGTGCATCCTCTTTTCAGAACATGATGCATTTATGTAGCCTGTATATAAAAGTTCAATACAATATAAACATAAAGAAAGTTCAGAACGGTTTACTGGATTTTGTTTTCCGGGTTCCAGGATGTACATTTTCTTGCTTGTTTTCTTGATGAGCAGAAACTTTGGACGAAAGGGTTATTTGTGTGTTTATGTGTTGCTTGACCCCTTCTGGACTACGAAGCCTTCTTTTTTCAGTGTCTGTGATAGGATTGAGCAGGAGAAAACACAGACTGAGAGGATTCTTGTCCCATGAATGCCTAAAGATCCTCCTCCAGACAAATATGGTGCTATGAAAACAATATTCTGCCCCTGTCTGACTTCTCCTCCTTTTGTGCGTCTCATAGTAAACAAAATCTAACAAAGAGATTTTTTGAAGCAAAAAGGTGACGTAATACCAAATAGACCTGTGGAAAAAGTATTTTTCCTCTTAGTTACTACATCCAAAAAACTACTAAATGGCATTGATCAGTCCGGGAAAGGTTAAAAAAGCTATTTATAAATCTGTGGGACTCCACAGACCCACAGTGAGAGACACTATGTACAAATGGGAAAGACCTGGAACCTCTCCAGTGGCTGATTTTCCCAAATTAGTTCGAGAGCATAGTTACGACTCATCCAGGAAGTAACAAAAGCTCAGCTATCATGACCCCACTGCTCGATTAACACTGGGTAGCAAAACTCATCTTGACCTTTTGGGAGAATATTCTGTGAACTGATGAGTCAAAGGTTGAAGTGTTTGGAAGTCAGGAGTCCCGTTACATCTAGTGGAAAACAAACACACAAAAACAACATCATACGTGGTCAACCACGGTGGTGGCAGTGTAATTTTATGGGGATGCTTTACTGCTTCAGGGTCAGAGTGATTTCCCATAATTGAAGGAAACATGCTCTCTACCTGAGAATGTTGAAGGAGAAGATCCAGTTCTCAGTCTGTGAGTTCAAGCACAACTGGGTTAATGCACCAAGACAGCGATGCCAAGCATAAGAGCAAGTGGACACCTGAGCTAGCTTCAGTTCAGGGGGTGAATAGTTTTTCACAGTGGTGATTTAGGTATTGGATAACCTCTTTCTTAAAAAAAAAAAAAAAATACAATTATCATTTAAAACGTGTATTTTGTGTTTGGTTACGATTGTTAGATATTTTTTTTTAAAGATGTGAATCAGTTTAGAGTGAGAGACACACAGAAAGAGACACAAGACCTTTTATTACAACTTATGATTTAAAGTATAATTTTGTTACACCTATAAAATATATTCTGGTTATCAGCGGCACATGAATGTAGGTAGAATGGGGTAAAACAAGACAACGGTGACCATGGAGGAAATACTCGGTATATTAGAGGAAAAGTAAAACACGGTGTATTTTTTGAAATACTGGATATAAATGAATGGAAGGCAACACTGCAGTTTGGGGAAAAGCAGCGAGTTCCAAACATTTACCTTTGTCATCACAGTGCCTTTGCTTGGTTAGCATTTCAGTAGCATTCGTCAACAGATGTGTGTTTACTGCAAAGAGAACAGCTGCACGTTGTCTGCTGAATTAAACCTGAGTCATCAACTGCACTGTCTACTTCATGACGGCTTTTGAGTTTTATCCTTAAGAAAAGAGTGTTTTGTTTTGTACAAAAGTGAATTTGTATGCAGTATCAGGGAGCAGCGCAGCAGTGCTATGGGAGGAAATGAGTTCACATTAACTCAGATATAATCGCACTAAAACACTGACATACGAGCTACTTCTCAGCTCTTTCTTCTCCTGTTTGTTTGTTTCTGGTTTATCTGGCTCCACTGAAGAATTTGTAGAATTTCTACGAGTTTTGGGATTTTTTTAAACAACTTCTCCTGAAGCACCTAAAGCTATATGTACCCAAAGTTCTCACATTGCTTGGGTTTGAACATAAAAAAAAAAAAAAAAAAATCAGGTTTGCTCAGTTTCTGCTGGGGCACTAAGAACACTATCTCTTGGTCCTGCCTTGTCCGTCTCCATGATTGATTAGCAGGGGTCAAAGGTCACACTGGTTTACTCTTGCAGAGGAAATGTACTTTTCTAATGGCAGTACAAAATAAGTACAATAAGGAGGCTTTATGTGATTACTAATACATCAGACAGCACCATAAGGTTATGGGGCTGCTGTAGTTTGCGAGCTGACTGAATCACTGAGATACATGTTGATGATATGCTTGGATGAATTTGCTGTTGTGCACAGGAGAGTGTATGAGTGGTGAATTAAATTGTAGTGTCTGGATAAATCATGCATGTTAGTTAGAGTTGATTTTCAAAAAGTCTTTACTGGTAGTATTAGTATTGAAGTAACCTTGTAATTGTTGCACTTGAATTTAAAGATTTTCCATGTGTCTGATTTGTTTTCAGGAATTTAAAATGTATTCTAAAATGTGTTGTTACTTTATCCTGGTTATGTTTTTATGTTTCTGTGATCGAGTTTGATGAGATATTAATATTCTGTTGGAGCTTTTTATCATATTATTCATCTAGTATGACTAACGTGTGCTAATTGCAGACAGTGCATTATACTTGAATAATTTATATTATATAGTGTGTATTAACCCAGCTTTGTATGTGGAAGATACTGTGTGCTGCAAAAAAATGTGAAAGCCGGTGAACTAAAGGGATCTTTTGGACAATCTATCTTTTGGCTTATCAGAGATCTACTCTACTATACTATAACCACCTACAGCGATCTGTACAGTCAAGTTTCTTTCACAATAAATAATTGTGCAAATAACACATCATCTAATGAATATTTGACAGCAGAGCTGTGCAGGGGTAATTGGTTGTGTAGATAACTCACAGTAAGTCGGTTACTTCTGCAAATCACCAGAGTATAACTGACAAACTCTGCAGTGAAATGTCTGCAGCCTGTTGGCCAAGCAAAAAAAAAAAAAAAAAAAGGAAAAGCAGTTGAAATATTCAAGGTTTTGATGTCTGAGCCCAAATCTTGAAAAGATTTTTGTTCACAGATGAAAGGAAGAAAAGCACCATGCTGGAAAATTGATGATTTGATTGAACTCAATTATCTTGAATAAACTCATCTTGAGATTACCCTCCAATCACCAGTTCAAAGTGCTTCACAGCAGGTAGACAAACAAACACAAACTGTATGATTTCTCAGAGCGCTGCGACTTAAACCTCCGTCAGGATTCGTAATGAGCCAGCAAACATTTTCATCACAAATTTGCACCACTTTTCTGTCCTAATTTAGAGAGCCGCACTTCCTCCTATAAATACTTTGAACAGGTATCTCTTACTCAGTGGCATGCTTAGCACAGGATGGAGACCTGTATGCCAATACCTCCACAGTGTAAGGGCCTGATTGTGCGTGGGGTTTCCTGGTCACACTTAATGCTGCACTGAGACACCTGAGCATGGTGGACGACTATTGTACGTCAGCCAACGCCGCTCCATTGAACTCCTGTCCTCTAAAAAACCAAGAGAGAAAGCAGGGAGGAAGGAAGGAGGAAGGCTCATTTCCACCTACTGCCACTAAAATCAATGCATCTCTTGGACACCGGAGGGTCAGGGCTGTCAAATGGCACTAAAGAGACACCATTAGGTCTCCAAGAGGCCACAGGTTACTCCTTGATGTACTTGTCTGAGACAGCACTAAAGACAAGTGTGACTCTGTGCGAAAGGTAACGTTTTAAAAATACACACAAGTGCATCAAGGCGGGACATCTTGAGTAAACTTAGAACAACATGCAGTCTCTCCTGTCCTCCTGTGAGTGAACACAGCTAAATAATTCTCAGTTTTTAAACTCCTACCCATATTATCCACGACTATAAGTTACATTCACTGGCTACTGTGCAAGCTGCGGTTATGGTGGGATTGTGAAATGAGCGAGGGAACAAGCGACAGGTTTCTCACACATATTCAGTGACAGTCACACAGCAGATCAAACAGCTGGCTGTCATTAGAGCGCAACAGCTGGGGTTAACATGGCAGAGCTGGCAGCAGCAGACGGCGAGAGCTGACACAGACAGGAATCACTCACACACTGTACATGTATGACATACAGTACATGCTGGTACAGTCTCTGAAGGAGCACTGGAATACACGGACCGTAACCATGTTGATTTATCAGTGATAGACGAACGATGTGATCTCGGTTAAATACTGAAAAAGTCAGCAGTGTCACAAAATTGGACGGATGTTCACTTTATTATCTTTTTGTCCTCCACACTAATCTTGCTTTTGCTGCCATAAACCACGACCTCCCAAAATCATCTATACGACAACATCCTCCCAACACCGTCTATGCATCGATTATCTTCAAAACATAATCCACATCCCATAATGCAGCATATTTGTGTAATTTCCAGGAGACAAGATCGTGCACAGCAAATATGGCAACTGAAAATCAAATCTGAATTTTAACTATTGAACAGAACACTTTCGGCATTGTACAGCATATGTTTCTCCACCCAGAATAATCATAATTATCTCTACAGCAGCAGACCAATCACACAATGCTAACGAAAGCTTCCCGACCAACGTCACCACCACAGTGAAAGCAAAACACAGCAGTTTACACCTTTCATTGTACCGATACAGATACATTCACTGACTGACAGGGAGCCTGTGAGCGAAGCTGAAGAGAGACAAAGGGGAACGTGATAGTGTGAGAAGAAGTGGAACAAGTTCTGTCCAAAACTGAAAAAGCAGTGACAGGACAGAAGCTGAACTGAAGAGAACAGACTTGAGAAAAAGTTGTTAAGCATAAGTTTAGATGAATGATTATATGTATGTATTCTCCTACATTAGCTTCTCTCCATTAGCTCCCTGTTAAATCTAGAATAGAGTTTAAAATCCTTCTCCTCACTTATAAAGCACTCAATGATCAGGCCCCTTCAT
>JAUBNQ010000017.1:2254010-2264207 GCA_032353495.1 Ctenopoma kingsleyae | reverse complement strand
TTTTCTCCAAATATTTTGTGTAAGGTCATAAACCTTACACTGTAAAGTGCCTTGAGATGACTTATGTTGTGATTTGGAGCTATACAAATAAAATTGAATTGAAAAATTAACAAGAAAACTAAAACTGATACAGAGAAATGACCTATATGTGTCTGCAAGAAACTCATTTGATTCCCATGATGTCACACCTGGAGAATTTAGGATGCTCCTTTATTAAAGTTTTCTGTGCTCCTAATATGTCATTTTTGTGTTCCCCTTACCTTTATTAAGGAAGGGTTGTTGTACTCATCCATCACAATGCACAGAGTTCAGAATATTACCTGATCACTACAAATCTGTTTGTGTATGCAGTCATAGCAAATCCAAACTATTCCTGCTGAAGTTTACAACCACTGAAACTATTTAATTAGACATGAAAGCTGCATAATCAAAAATTTTCATTTAGGATTTGAGTAAGTTTGTTGCACGAAATTGTTATTTAGGCATGAAATCAGGAGGAGAGGAGAACATTTTCAACAAGTCTCCAAATGCTAGAGTTCATGCAACACAAGAATCTGTATGTCAACGGTAAAATAACAACACAAAACTTCTTTGCAGGTTTTTACCACCACCACCACCCACTGTAAAGGGTTTAAAAGTAGTTCCTACGTGCAGGACCTTTGAGCAGCAGGTAAGCCCATATGATCTGTTTGCATTGCTGACATACTTATGCTCTGCCAGGACATTTCACCCTGAAGGATCTCTGTCAGGACACACAAACAATTATGCAGGTACTGAAGCAATTCAGATGCTTTTGCTTGTTTAGAAGTAGATGAACTGAATGAACAAAAATGTATACACAGAGTATTTACTAGCCAGATGAGAACTAGAACAGACACAATATGGTGACAAGAAAAAAGTAAAGGACAAAACAAAACCTACAGTGCACATATCGATATTCAAAGAGCAGAGCTTCATATTTCTAACTTGAGATCCTGTGCCAACGATATTTCAAAGCACCTGGACTTTGGCAAAGTTGATGAACAAGCTTTGTCTTAAACGGATCTGAAAGTTCAAACACGTCCACTATAATTCGAGCCTGCCCTGCCAACTTCAAGCAGACAGTATGACAGTCTGGCAGTGTGGGTGCTTTGTTCCGACGTCTTGCGAGTCGTAACACATTTCTGATGAAAACATGGGAAACTTTCCCCTCAATTGCGTCTAAGCAGCTTTCTGTCCATCACGTCAACCGCCCAGAGGTTTCATCACACAGCAGCAGTCAGGAGAATGGCGTGTTGGCATGCGACAAAATGCTTGGGTTTCACCTGGCTGGATTCCACCTCCTACTATACAATCAGCTATTGATTGAACTGTTAACCTGTGATTTCATGAGGAGACATGTTTCTTTGTGTGTGAGGACAATTGTGATAGTGTGTGTGTGGGTGTGTCTGTGTAGCCGATCTACCTCAGTAGCAGACACATCCCAGCATAAGGGCAGGAAAGTTCTTTTAGTCCCAGAGTGCAGTGTAACCATCATGAAGAAAATGTGTCCTAAAACAACTTTTTAGAAGTTGGTTCATTGAGACAAACTGTTGGTGGTGCTAAATCTCAGGTTGGATGGCTTTAAGCCCATGCAGAAGAAGAGGGCACAATGAAATTCAAATTTTTAAAACATGCTACTCAAAGGATCCATATAGATGTTTTTGTGAGAAATATGTCATACAAAACAGAACAAAGTCTAATAAGAGAGGACATATAATCATATGGTGGGTCAGAAAGACAACATGTCCTTTAATGACAGGCAAGAGAAAGAGACAAACAGACTGAGAGACGGTTTGCCTTGCTGACCAGCAACTAGATTAGAGACTCAGTTCTTGAGCAGCAGACCAAAGATGAACAAGAGAAGTGGGCAGGGTGGGACGGGAAGGGGACAGTCCCAAAGGTGAGGGACACAGTCCAGCCAGTTGTATCCCATGATTAGGCCTTTGTGTCCAGGCGTTCTTGGCTAATAAAAAGGCTAAGACAGGGCTAATGACTAGAAATGATGGCTCAGGAAAGGGTGAAATGGGGTCAGTGGGTGGGCCAGACAAGGTCTTTGTACTGCCCTTTCCGCTCCCCCTTAATTAGTTGACATTGAGGGTGGAGGAAGGAGATGAGTTTAGGTGAATATGAGGATAAAGACGTACAGGCAAAAAAAGAAAATGGGAGAAAGAATAGGAAGAAACAGGAGAACTGAGGAGGTGGAGAAGATGATCGCCCTGTAAAATATCATTCAACAGATGGAGAAGAACTGGGGAGGGAGTCAATCAGGCAGCAGTGGGAGTGGTGCAGGGCGGTCGGACCTGCTGCAATACTGTTCCACCAGCTTTGACACAGAAACACAGTGTGATAGAAACTGCCACACAAGTCGTGAGAAACACCCTTTACAAGAAATGTAATTCTAAATATAGCTGTAGACAAGTGTTCAGTTGAATCAGTTCATGAACAGTGAATCTGGTGCTGTACATAAAAACCTTTACATTATTTTAATATGTGCAATCACCTGTGATGACTCTCTTGTTAACTTATTTAGCTTTTCTATTAACCATTCTCCTGTCTCCTAAAAATTCTATTTCAATCCAACTAAACTAAATGTTCTTGTAGGGTAATTGCAACCAGATTACATTTGGAGGGATTTCTTTTCCTTTGATATGGGGTTATACAGTAGGTATTCTGTGTCTGGCGAGCTTAGAAAGAGAAATCTGACCAACTTACGGAAAGTCAACAAGCTTGTCAGACAAGAGACCTGGCTGACACTCAACACCCATAAAGATTAGCTTGCTTTCTTTCTTTCTGTCTTTCTTTCTGTCTGTCTTTCTTTCTCTGCTTTAATTAAGTTCAGGCAACAATAGTCCCAGAAAGCTTGGGACGGTCCGTAGCGTTGATTCAGTTGTGAAATACGAGAATGACAAAAACAGTTTTTAGATCCTCCAATGGTTTTTTTTCTTTGAAGACTCTTAAACTTGCTGCTTATGTGGGGACCCAGTGGGGGCCTTACACTTGGCACAGTACATTCATCCATCCATTAACCTAACCATTTTTCCTCTTAAGGGTTGTGGGAGTCCTGGGGCCCATTACGCTACATCTGTTCTTCGAAATTTTACTAATGTTCAAAAACTGAAATGTCTTTTGTCCAGTTGTTGTCAGATGCATCCTGTTTACTTTTAATTGTGCTTGAGACGTATCTATAACTTAACTGGAGACCACCAGCACATACCTGTGTATACACAGTCCCACAGGTCACATTAATTGTAAGGACAAAAACCCAAGTAAAACAAAAGCCCAAGAAATTCTCTGTAGACCTCATAGTTAAGGGCATGGGTATTAATTAGATTAGATTTGAGTACTCCAGGAGTGTGAAGGACTCAATAACAAGTTTGCATCCACCTGGATTGTTTGGCCAAACTGAGTAACCCTTAAATGTCAGGAAGGTGGCAAGAACCCAACGCTTACTCTAACAGAGTCCTCTGGACTCGGAGAACCTGGCAGGAGGATGACCATGCATCCTTTCCACTGATATTATCACATAAAGAAAAAGTTAGAGCAACACAAAAATGCCAGAAGTTATTGTATAAATTTGGTTTAATCACACCTTTCATTAAGGAAGAAATTGTCTTCTACTGTTCTTTAGACACAATAATGTCCAAACCAAGAGGTGACCGTGAAGTGTCCATACAGGCACCACTTGGCTGCAGTAGGGAGGAGGGGGAGGGTTGGGCAACAATCAAATTAGCCTTCAAACACCATCCCAGTGGACAAAGCTGCCACCCGCAGCCCTTGACAGCTCCCAGCATCCCATAAACACTGTCCATCTTGGCTACCCTTTATTTGAAATGTGTGACAAACAATGGCCGCCCTGCATTGTAAACATGTGAGCTCATGGCTGGTTCAAGTTGCACAACTGCTGAATTTGTCCTGAAAATTTAAGTGGAGTGAAACCAAAATGCATTTTGACAGAAAATAAACCATTACCAGTCGCCGAGGGAGCTGCACTCGGAGGTCATGGGCTTTGCCAAACTAGTAGACGGGTAGACGCAGGGGAAGGACAAACACTGGAGGGGCACTGGTGAGGTAGGGATGGAAAAGGAGGGGTGCTGGCTGCATTCTCTACACTCACTCCTTTGAGTAGACAGGGTACAAGATCAGATAATGTAGGGAAAACAAACTTTAGGTTAAGGTGGCTCCAGGACATTAGAGATGGTGGTTAGGTCAAAGGAAAAGGGGATACCTATTTACTGATTTGTCAGAAAGTAGGACAGCACAGCTGGAGGTTGTATTTCTTTAAATGATGGTCAGCAGCCTCTGAGCCAGCTTTGAAAGGGCCCCTCCCACTGCACCAAACCATAACAGAAAAACTGCAACTCTAACACCAGATTAGAATTTATGCATGAAAGTTTTAATTTTGACAATAAGGTAGAAATGTTTAGCTATGGTGATTGTATTTCACTCTAAATTTGATAAGATAAGATAGATTTGTTAAGAGAGTCAAGTTTTTTTTAATAGGGAACATTTCAAATCAAAGTGTAATCTATCAATTACAAGGATCCCAGACAACATAAAGAGAGACTGTAGCCCCTCAGTTAAGTCTATGAAAGAGTATTATATACAGAGTATTGTCAGTGTCTAACAGTGACAGCAGCCGCTTTATTGACTGGATTGGATATGTGATCTGAGCGCTCTGCAGGGGGACGTCCCGCCCTTTAACCTCGCAGCCCGAGGCATGGCCCTTGTGCGAGCTGGCAGATGTGACTTACTGGAGCAGACTTTCCTGCAGTGTGACATCTTGTTACCCCATCACCACCACCACCACCGCCACCACCACACACGCACAGACCCAAACACACAAACTCCACCTTGGATGCCTCCTCTCCTGTTGCTGCTCCTCCTCCTCACTCCCTCCCTTCAGTCCTTATCCCTGGGGGGATTCATTAACAGGCCCCAACTCCTCCGCCCTCACCAATGATTGGCACCATCAACCGCCTATCCACTCCGCCCCTTTAAATGGTTGATGGGTCAAGATGGCTTTCTTAGCCACCACAGAGTAACAGCTGGAGAGAAGGTGGAGAAAGAAGGACAGTAGATGTCTCTTGTTATAAACACAGTAGTTACGTGTGTAATCCATCTTGTGTGACCTTAATCGACTGAAGACAAAAGCAGGGAACAGAACTAACAAGGTTTAGGAGTCTCTGGCTGCACGTCATGTTGGTGTCCAGCGGTGACTTGTTCAGACTTTGTTATTTTATTGTTATCAACTGTCTTTTGACATAAATGATGTGTATGAAACCCGCTGAACAAGGTTTCTCATCATAGTCTGCTTCTCATTTTTATATTCTCAGAAGCTGGACTCTGACAGCAGATTTAAGAACAATATTCAGCAGGAGGTCTCTCTGTGTGGTCACCACAATGTTTCACTGCACTTCAGGTCCTCAAAAAAATAAGAAACGCACATTTTAGCCATATACTATATTTGTATTAACACTCTCACAGTGTTAAATACTGTTTTTCATTCCAGGTAATGATGTGTTTCTTACAGTTTGTCAGCATTGCTGTGTCTCTACATGTCATACAATACCGTCTTCCTCACCGTGTGCATATCTTGTGCAACTCTGCTGTGAGTAAGTGGAAGGAAAACAGCGAGTGCTTCCAGAGAGAGGTGTCACTTGTTCTCAGCATTAGCAGTGGGGTAGATAAGAAAACAGATGGGACAGGGGAGGTCAGAGGGCCATGCTACAGCTGACAGGTTTGTTTATTTGGCCTGTCTCTGATATCCTGCCCCCCACCCACCCTTCTCCTCCTCCTCTATGCCCCGCAACGACTCTGCCTACAGCCTGACCTGGAAGTGACCACGCAGAGATGGATCAAGGCCACTTTTCACCAGAGAGTCAACACTACCCACCCCTCTCACCACTCAGGCCAACTCAAAACACATGGGGCAAGTGTGGACTTATTGCCCCCTTCTCTGACAAGAATAACAATTGACTAATTTGTACTCGCATAGCTGGGCCAAGTTCAGGTACTGTAGGGAGAATTTCAACCAAAACAAATGCTGCCAACACCACCAGCAAATGTGCATATGAGATAAAGGTGATGGAACTAAGTGGAAAAAACGCTGACATGTCACAGTTTAAGAATTAATGCATTTATATTATTTAAAGTTTAACTGTTATCGCAGAGTCTTCTACAAGGAATAAAACGTTACTAACAGGCAGCAGGACAACTTCTCCACTTTCCACCAGTCTGTGTGGGGTCCGACGTCCTTATGCCTGAGGTAGGTCAGAGAGCTGATAACCCTGCTTGGCACCAACAGATAAGACTGTTCAGTGAGATCCCACTAACACCGAGCCAAAGAGGCTCTGTGGGCAAGAGGAAGATAAACTGGATCCAGCAGAGTCCAGAAGATTCTCTCAAGTCAGCATGACTCATTTCCTTTAATGACAGATGCCAAAAAACAGATGGTTGAAGTTCGAGGGAAGCGAATCGATTCGTCTACGCCTAATCGCAGCAGAACTACTGTAGTTTCCACATAATGTAAAAGTTCATTATGCGCAGACAAACTGTTTTTGTCATCTTAGTCATATAGAGATCCATCAATCCTCTTCCTTACATTTACTCTCTAATTACTTTGTCTGTGCTCAATAAGGGAATAACTCACAATCACTCATCATGTGAATATTACTGAATCGTGAATGGACAGAATTCCACCATGATGCAAGTCGAAAAAGCCCTAAATTGTGTAATGCGACGTTTTGAATGAGAGCCAACGTTATTGTAACGTTGAACATACAGTAGTAGTAAAAAGAATTTGACTTTAGACGTGCACACATTCCTTTCGCATGATAGATTACAGTTCTGTAGACACCACACACTACACACAGTGTGCGCAGCATAAACACACATTTCCGATGGTGACACAGTTAAAGGGGAAGAAGAGACTCCTTTCCAAAAGCAGGATTTACAAATAAAATGTGAAAGTAAATGCCCTTCAGCAAGACACTGAGGCAGTTTCCTCATTGTTGCTTTGCAGAAATCCACCACACATGCATTATAAAACACGCAGACAAATATCCTCTCTACGGCGTCATTTAGATGGTATAACACCAACCAAGCCAAAGAAGCAAGCTAAGCGAGAAATCTAACCCATATATAGCAAAAGTGAAGAGTGCAGCATGAAGCTGACCTCAGATATGAGCAAGCAGAAGTTTTAATGAAATACAGATACACCGTGTTGTGTTCTTAATTCCAGCGTGTGTTGAAAGAAATCAGCCCAGGCTTCTACTTTCTCCTGCCTCATAGTGTGAATCTGTGTTTGACTGGTCCCAAGATAAGTGGAACGGCAAAGACAGTTTTGTAGAAGTGGCAAAACGTGGTGACTTAACTAACACTTCTTCAAATGTCCCACAGTGGATGAGATTTAATCCCTGCATTTCTAAACAGACGAGGGGGAAATCAAAAACAAAGCAGAGCTAAAAACAGCCAAAACATCTGCAGGGCAGCCACACCACAGCACAGGGTATATCAAGCACACCCAGACTCAGCCAAACAGATGGTTTGTCTCCAGCATCACTCTCACACACATATCCTGCTCTCTCTCACACACACACACACACCCACACCCACACATCAGGGCTGGAGTGGGAAGCAGAGCCTGGGAGTCTCATGCTGCAGATCAGCCCCCACCCAGGAAGGGCAGGGTGGGTCTCAGGGAGCATATTTAAAAAAAAAAAAAAAAAATCAGGATGAAATCACACAAAACATCATCTGCTTCACGCTCATCAAGTTGTTCTGTTTAAAATACGTTACATGTACAAGAAGCACAAACTGACATGACACATTTCATTGCACGCACATCTACAGTTAAGTGTCTCCATGTTGTCGTACTCATTATGTGTAGCACTAGTCCGCAGATAACCAACAAATATAAAGGAGTGTGAACGTCCAGCAGGACAGATATGTGTGAATGACGGGGGGGATTTCCTGTGTGTGTGTGTGTGTGTGTGAATATCTCAATTTCTTCCTCTGCGTCTCCCCCTCACTCTCCCTCCCTGGGATGTGCTCAGTGTGAAGCGGACCTGTTCAGACAACGAGGGCCGACTCCTGTTTAGACTGGGTCGGCGCCAGTCGTCCCCTCACTTCACTTCAGCAGCGACAGGTGAGCGCCTTCAGCTGACAACCATCACACTCACCGCTGACAACACCGCAACACACCACAGTCAATCCATCACTCCCGTCACGCAGAGAGCTCGTACTTCCAGCGCACTGTTCAGGAATCAACAGAGAAATGTTTTACCCGCTTTTCATTTTGTTTTTGTGAATTACACAATGGTTATAAAACCAGGACCACACAACCTTCAAAGGAAAACAAGAACAAAAAGAGAAAAAGAACATTAGAAAGAACAAATGTGTTTCTGCTAACACTGACCTCTTGTTAAGATTACTAAAGAAACAACAGGGCTCTGATTTCATGTGCAAAGCTCTTAGAAAATGAAAAATTACTAAAAAAGTAAAATTCTAGTTTTTACAGTGATATACTAATATAATTAGAAATTGATAATTTACTCTCATTTTATCAGACACAGTCACAGTATCTTCAAATCGAGAATCATCCTCGAGTTGCCATCGTTTTTCCTGTGTTGACAAGAAAAAAAAAATCAAGGCTGCAGAGCCACAAAAAGAATCTTTGCAGTAACAGATAAAAACTGTTAGGGACCAGTTTGTTTTGAGCTTCTAAAAATGTGTGACAAAGTGTGTTTATATGCATGAATTTCTACATGCAAAAGCAAGTTTTTGCATTGCTGTCTGTGCTGATCCAGTAGTCTTGTGTTAATGCATTCTGCAAATCAATTACAATCAAATCAGAAGTATATATTTCTCTCCATTTCTCTGTCCTTTGTGGGTAATTACTGTAGGTTTGAGTATTGTTTCTGTCACGCAGCCAGAGAAAATAGATATTTTTCATATAATATTCTTGCCTTTTTCTCGCATACACTGATGCACAAAGAAATCATTGCATTTTAATTTAGAGAAAGACAAAAAGGAGTAACTAATGGGGAAAAAATATTCTGCACTGATTTTCACTTTTAGTCATAATTTCAGAACCTCAAATTTGCCTAAAATTACGTAACCAAAGTTTTAGTCTTTAGCTGCGCAGTGTGAGTTGTATTTTTAAAGTGAATATTACACCATTCCTCCACGACAGCTTTACAGTGCTCAAGGTTAAATGAGGACCCACTGTGAAGCAATATATTACATCTAAACTGGCCCCAGTTAAATGGCTGATGGTTATAAATATTAGTAATCAGTCGGGGCAAAGAGAGGGAAAACACAAGGCTTCAAAGCTGCGCTAATAATCAATTAATCAAAAGTGTCCCTGCATTCACCCCTCTGTGGGATAGATGCAGACGACCCTCATCATAAAACGAGATCACTGAGGAATCGGGTTTTTAGCTGCTTACCATGCACTGCTAGAGGACATCTCTGTGCAAAGGCACTGTGAGTGAATGCATTATATATTCTTCTGCAGTCATGCTGTGAGGAATAGTTTAAGTCGCATGCTTTGCTGTGACGTGGAAATTAATTTGTGCACGAGAATCAAATCAGCTTTAATGTAAAATATAAGTCAACCAGCAGAGTGACTCCAGACGACAAAACAGGTCATTTATCACCACGGATGATAAAACATCTTTTCTATTACAATGTAAATTATTTAAACAATAGATTCAGGCACAAACTGAAACTGAAGAGCAGAGACTCTTACTTGTAAATGGTCCTGGAGACACTGAGTGCTAACAATAGGCCAGTGGATACAGTCACGGGTTACAGGACATGCTCCATTTAAAAGGCTAATCCAGCCTCACCTGTGCGGCTTGGTCTCCCGAAGCTCCCTGCTGTGCATGCTCTTTACACACACGCACACACACACACACAATAATTCAGAGATCCACAAGGAAGTCTATTCACATTCACATACTACAGTTAAGCACAGCAAACACACACACACACACACACACACACACACACACACACACACTGAAATGTCCACAGTGACCCACCTCCCTCTCTCCTTCCATTCCCCATTTACAGCCTCTAAAAGCCTTTTCCATTTAACAGTGGGCCTGGGGCTGTGAGTGACAGGGAACAGAATGGACCTTATGTTGTCACTTTCTCAGCACTGTGGCCTGG